>JAQQSE010000060.1:1800000-1967627 GCA_035772565.1 Antheraea assamensis
GATTTTCATATTACCTCAAAATTTGATTCTCCAATAAAGAAAAGCTGCAATAGCGAAAATAGAACGACATTTCTGCAGTTTGTAGTTTCATTGTAACAAGGCGACTTGCTCCGCTATAAAATACTGTATTTTATCATTCTTTAGAAAATCCACCTGCAGGTAAGATCCTTACAGAAAGTTCTCGGAATTTACGTAAATTGTGCACACTCTGGTAGATATTATTATGGAAGTGTAAGTTTCTTTGTTTTTATTATTAATATAATAAGTATGTCTATAAAATTTAGATAGAAGGATCCTTTTCAAAGTACGTAAAGTAAAATTAACAGTACAAGAAATATAGTGTCGTATTAAATAGGTACCTCAAACTATTGAGTGAACAATTCTTGCATATTTATCTCGGAAACGGGCTTAATTATTTCTATTTCATTTCTAAGTAATGTTATAAATGTGAATTTGTTTGTTACGGTTTCACGATTTAACTATTCAACCCAGCACTAACACATTTTGCATACACGTTATCAAAAGTACCGAAAATGATATAGGGTATGTTTCATTTCTAATAAAAGTAGCCTTCCCGTAGGAGAGGTCAAATCTACATTAACGTGAACGAAGCTGCGGACAGAAGTTAATTTCCTATATAGACATTTCTTTTAAAAGACACTGATTTCATAATTATAATAAGTTCAATGATTTTGTTTAGTATGCATGTCTTGTGTATTAATGAAATATTTATTTGTCATTAAATAAACATACTTCTTTCTTCTTTTTTATTTTTTGGCTCCGTCACGGTTTGTGCACTAGCCAGCGTCAAGTAACAAGATTTTGCCAAGTAAGTGTCTTGTGATAATTATAATGTTCTAACAAGATGGTAGTTTCCTTGTTAGAGCTTTTCATGGAGTTTTGGTGGCATCTCAGAATGCATGCTCCGTGGTATTATTTCCCATACACATCACTTGTGCATAATAACCGAACTATATTACGTAAAACACCACCAATATTACAAAATATAGAGTCTAATAACACAAGATTATGAAAAAAATTTAAAAACCACTACATGACAGACTAAGATCCCGCCAAAAACTCCTAAACATACTTTTTAATATTAAAAAAAAGATTATACTAAGTTTTAATTTTATATAACAAAAATACTTAAACCTAAGAAGTACACTGTACTTTTGTTATTGACATTTACAAACAATTTTGAAGGAAAATCAAATCTATTTCAGTGACTATTATAAATAAGGTTAAATTATGAGAAGCTCACTTGTAACATGCAAAAATTCTAAACGACTGCGTTAAAAAACAAAACATATTTGAATTTTAGAGAACGTACTTATGTTTCCTTTCTGAGGCACAATATGCAGACAGCAGTAATCAAACTACTTCACACAACTTTGACCGCCGGCTTTGCGGTACGACCCTTTTACCACACCACGATTACCGTTGGACTTTACTTTCGAAATAATCTGAAACTCACGTAATTGGTCGTGGTCAACCTACTACTTCAATAAAGAAGAATGCATATGGCGTAACAATTTCCAGAAAACCAGTTTTACTCAGACATGTATTTTAAATGCTTTAACTAATCATACTTTAATTATATAATATTTGTGATGTAGTTGCTATGATATAGACAAACATAAGTTTAGAAGCAAAATGAGCTAATTTACGTATTTAGGATTTATGAAAATCAAAATCAAAAATACTTTATTCAGTTTAGGCCCTGAGAAGGCGCTTTTGAACGTCAAAGTTACCACCGGTTCGGAAAACAACCCAGTCATCGAGAAGAACCGGCAAGAAACTCGATCTGGTTTATCTTTTCATTAACATATTATAACTCACATTTTTAAAACATAGTTGTAAATAATTACATTCGGTTTTGGTGGATGCACAGAGAGGGCGTCATTTCCAGACGTCACCGTCGTTCACATATTGATCCACCCTGTAATAGCCTTTAGATATTAAAACCTGCTTGACATGGTGCTTGAAATTAGTATCCGGCAGATCGGTAACGTGCTTTGGAATTTTATTATAAAACCTAACACTATTACCTAAAAAACTGTTACCGGTCCTAGTGAGCCTAAAATATGGAATGACCAATCCAAGAATCCAATCCAAGAAAGAATCCATGAAAGGATGACCTTTGCCTGTTGTAAATAAAAATATCTATGGTGTATTTTTATTGATGTAGAATGAATAATGATGTGAAAGAGATGACGTTATATATACGTCAAGTGTGTGAGTGAGAGAGACGATTCGAATGATGGTTTGGAATCGGATGAATGATAATTTGGAGCTTAAACATCTATTAATTATGTTGGTGGAATAAACGAGTCATGCAGTGGTTTTTATATTTTATTCATAATTTTGTGGTACTTGACTCTATATTTTGTAATATTTGTGGTGTGATACGTACTATAGTTCAGTTATTGTGCACAAGTGAAGTTGATGAGAAATAATAACCATGTTATGCATGAATTCTGAAATGTCACACAAACTCCATGAAAAGTTTTAACAAGGGAGCCACCATCTTGTTAGAACGTTGGAATTGTTACAAGACCCTTGTAATATTTATTTTTACATACTTGACAATGGCAGTAGCAATCTAGAAGATTGATTGTCAAAAATAAAAATGAAAAAAAAAAGTCTGTGTGTACTTATGTACACGCTTTAGAAGTTATACTTCTTTAGCGTAACAAGATAAAAATCTTTTCAAAAATTTTATCTTTCGCTTTATTCTTCGTTTGTAGAAAAAACGACACTAACAATAGAAAAGAGGCATTTAATACATACACACTTTTTTTGAATAAAATGTGGACTATAGCTAACTTCAGGGTGTCGGTTTTTCGTAACAGTCTGCGTGCGCATCGTAAAAATTTACTCTCATCATTTTTCCCTAACGCGCCAAAAGATGTATAACTTAAAAAAAAAACGATTACAACGTGTGAAAGATATTTTATTTCGTACATAATCCTACACATATATATGTACTTACTATATATACTATACAACATAATAAGATTTCTGACATTCTAGAAAGTTCATATATCAATAAACATAATATTGAAAATTAAGCATCATAAATATAAAAACATACCCGTCACATCAATTTCACATTTATATTCAGAAACAATTCATTTGGTATATTCATGCTGTAACCATTAATCAATGATAATAACACGTATAGATGAACTAAACGTTCGAATAATTATAATGTAATTAGTTTCATTGGTACGATGAAATATGTGTTCCTATTTTATATTAATTGATTTAATTAGTCGCTTACAGGATGCGGTTCAAGTAATAAATGGCGATAGTCTTTATATTCAATTTGATGATAGGTGGTTTCCAATCGAAGAACTTTATTTCTAACATGTATAATTAATTTAAAAGAATCACCATTACCAATTCAATTAGCACCATAACGTCACCTCTTCTAGTATCAAATAATAGATAGTTATTTTTGAAAAAAAAAATAGCAAGATTATATTATGTAAATGTAGATCTTCAAATATCTTGAATGTAAAGTTTGGATAAACTAATATGCAAAAAGATTAAAAAGGTATAAATAATTATCACCCATTTATTTGTGAAAAATATAAACACTATTCCATATTATATAGAAAAAAGTCTTCATATAACCTATACAAACATTTTTTTACACAGCGCTAGCTGAGTCCCGTTCGTTTCGTAGGACATTAAAAATAATGGCGAAGGGTCAATCGAATGCAAAAAGTAAGTAGCCTAAAACCATTTACGGAAAATTCCGCATCCAATGGTTATATTCCTATGTAGATACGTTCAGTAGTTTTGACGTTACTGAACATCAGAGCTACTCTATTTTCATTATACATCTACTTCTTCTTACCATCATCATCATCTTCATCTCCTTACCCTTACCCCACCTAAGTAGGGTCGGCACAACATCTTCGTTATGTTGATGTATGATTTGGCTTAATTTTTACGATCGGCCGCGCGCGCCTATCAACAACTTTCCTAGGAATTATTTTGTAGTACCACTATAAGTTCAACTTCCTAACTTCATATGGATGCCAAACGTGGATATTTGACTCTTCGATAACAAGTCGTGAGGATTGAAACGACGCGTTTGGGTACGATGTATCCATGTATTACAACACCTCCATTGGCTCTTATTCCAGGTCTGTCGAAGCCATGACGATTTCTTCCTACAAATCTGATTCAGGAGATTCACTGGCATTATATATCTTCTTCTTATATACAAATAAAACGGTAGAGGTCTACTATTTTTAATGTTTAAAACACATACGACTTTTGTAAGTACTACGCGTTCAGCGATGTTTCTCTTTACATACAATATTTTGTCAATATACTAAACAATGTAGACGAATCCACGTGTATCAACTAGTATATATGTAAAATTCAGTGAGCTTCTGTTTTAATTATTGTCATAACCTGGAGGCTTAATTAGAAAATTCCAAATATATTATTTCCTAAATCGCTAATCCAAGTTCGCATTCGGAGACACCTATCAAATTACATGTGTGGTCGTTACCAATGAGATAGGGTCGGTAATAAATCCGAAATCTCTTTTAGCTTACATAACAACAGTGTGTATACAATACAGCCGAGTTCGGATAATGTAGGGACTGAAAACAATATATGAAAATTATCAGTATAGTAACAATTATGTTTATGATTACGGTTAGTTTTACTTAATTTCGTTAATGCTGGACTTTTCCTCTGAAATGTGACCGAACTATAAGATGATATTAGTGTTAATGCAATCGACTAGAAATATTTGCAGTTTCAATAATATAAATGACTAGCTTTTGCTCGCTACTTTGCACGTGTTAACATAGATTTGACATATTCGTTGTCAACCATCTTTTTTGGATGAAATGTGGTACCCTATGTTCTTTTTTGTACCTCTGATAAAGTGTATATGATGATCAGTTGAGTAGTTAAGGCGTGAAAGCGTCACAAGTAAACTCACAATCGCATTTATAATATTAATGAGGAAGTAAGAAGTTGAAAATATGACTCAATTTATTTTCCTTCTTATTTACTTTTTTTGTCATATGTATTTAAAATAAATGTAATTTTTCTCATTATGTATGATCTTTTTGAAGTTATACATTCTTGCCGAATTCGGGAAAAAATATGAGTGTGCATTTTTACCATGCTCGCGCACACCGACACCTGAAAGCGACACCATGAAGTTAGTTCAAGTTTTCGTGAGATCTGATAACTATTTTCAAGGTAGTTTCAAGCATTTAAGAAATAACTATGCCATGGGAGAATATTCATATATAAATATACACGTGTCCATATATAAATATACATGTGTATTTTTGTATGCTTTTAAATTATACATGGTGGAGAATGGTAATTTATTGTGAGTATTCGTAATAAAACTTTTTTTTTTATACAATAAACTTTCTTAAGTAGGTTTATAGATTTGAGGTTAACTGTCCGTATTTATTCTTTTTTTTTTTTGTTTAAATTGTAAATTATTATTACATTATTATTCGATAACTAGTTTATTCTACTTATTTTTGGTATCTTAATTGGTTCTGTATACGGCTATATGTAACATTTAAAGCCTTTAAAAATTAATTATAATTCTTAAATTGAAACGTTATCCAATGTAGTTTTTTAAGCTAAAGTGGTATAACTTCTTAAGTGTGTACATAAATACACATATACCTTTTTTATTGGACACGACAAAAATATATTTTTCAGATCATAAGAACAATGCAATCCAAAGACAATAACTACCACCCAGTGATATGCATATCATAGGGAGTCGCAGCTGTCATGCCGGCCTGCGAGTTTCTCGATTGTTGTAATTTGTAAGCTGGATACGTATGTATAAACCTCTAATAGTAGAGGACAATACTCTACATTTGATTTCAACCATGTCGAGGGGAAGGCTAACATGGGCTTGTTTCGGTTTTATAAAGCAATCTCTCTACCACAAAAGGCAATGACTGCGATAGACAAAGATAACGAACGCTATATAAACGCTATACTAGCCGGCTATGTTGGTCTTTTCCCCTAAATATCTAATCAAAATCCGGGAACTGTACCTTCTTACATTAAAGTTTCAAGGTAGATCTCACATTAATGTTATCCTATCCATAGGAGTATGTAAATTTATATATAATACATAATTGAAGGGTCTGCTGTTCTTTGTTAGAGCTACACTTCCAATAGCTGAAACGATTTTGGATCTCGTCAAAATCGTTTTCATTCCTGTCAAATAATTGGCAGATAAAGAAGTTTTCACGTGACACGTGACTCGTAGTTACCAAGAAAAAACAAATGAATCAATCATCAAATCAATCGGAGCTGCCGGTACCGGCTAGTATGAAATAAATTTATATATCGTAACGATCTTTACTAAAAAGTCACAAGTTGCTTTACTGTTTACTCTTTACATCGATAGAGATCGCTGGAACGCCGGACAACGGTCGCGATGGTGCTGATTTATGATTGCATATATTCGAACACTCCATATTTATGTGCCGACTGGCTTATTCTAATGTAGGCGCAGGGTGTTGTTCAGTCGCATAGGTAATGCGACGGCGACTATCTATTCTTCCTCTTCGACACGGTATTGATAAATATCGAAATAGAAGGCTTTTTAACGTAACGTTGGCTTTGAATGCCTTGAGAATGTGCATTTCGTTAATTTAAAAATAATACTAATAATTTACTACTGGTGTATAAGTGTACAATGCAAACGGTCGTGTCTTCGTCATTGAAAGAATGTACTTTTTAATTAGTAATTAGCAATTAGTTGTGATTTTGTTTTGCTATTAAATATACTTATCTTTTATCCGGTTACCATCATCATCTTACCCTTATCCCACCTAAATAGGGTCGACACAACATGTTTTCCTTTTCCACTCTCCGCTGTTAGATGTCATCTCAGTATTCACACCTTTTATACATATATCATTTTCCACACTATCTATCCACATCATTTCGGACTTCCTCTACTCCTATATCCGTCCACTTTCAAACTCAAAAGTTTTCTTGTTACATGACTTTCATCTCTTCTCATAATATGCCCGTACAATGCTAACCTATTACTCCTCAACTTCTCCGTCACTGGTGCTATTTTGAAACTTCCTCTGATATACTCATTCTTAATCTTATCCCTTCTTGTTTATCTTTTATCCGGTTACACTTCCTTAAAATCTACTTAATAAATTAATATCGTATTTAAAATGTACATTTTATGTATGTATGGATGTCATTTTGTAACTTTACACACATATTATTTCATTGGCATAATATATTAGTACATTATCTGAAAATAACTTTCATTACATTTTGTTTAAACCATCTGAGAAAGTGTTGTTATCCACTGGTCTTGTCAAAAAATATTGTGGCTTTTTTTAATCAAGTTCTCTTAATAAACACCAGGGGGCGCATATTAATTACGTGAGTTAAAATGTGGGAAGGTTCCGACAAAGTCTCACCGAATCTAATTTAAAGGGGAAAGGGGCCAATAAAAATCTCACAACAACTTTTTAATTCTTAAAATATACAACACAGACAACGTTTAGTATTACATTTTGGGATATGCTCGTGATGGGTATAGATTATATCAGTATTAATGCTTAGATATTTTGTGATATGAAGCAAGAATATATTAGATGTCTACTTAGTATGCTAAATGCGAAATGCTAATTTTATTTCACGCGCGATAAATGGTGCCTAATTATAACGACCTAAATATCGTGAATTTCATTGTAACATAAAGACTCGAAATAGTAAACGGCGAAATACTTAGAACAAAAACAACGATCGGTGATATGATATACAAAATAGTATGATTCAATAAATAAAAATCGAACAATCAGAGCAAAATATTGTAAACTGAACACAAGAAAAACAAGCATCTCACATCACTAAGATTTTTATTTTCCAACTGACTATTTTCCGTTGTCTAGATGGGGCATTCATAGCTTCGCCGGGCTTTTTTCTATGACTGCTTAAGGCGTTTGAGGTACTCAGTTGTGTGGCACCAAACTCAAGGTCGCCAAAGTAAACAAACTTCTGCTTGGACTATTGCCTCCATTGTATTCACAGCTTCGCCAGTCTTTTTTGTGCGAGTGCTTAAGGCATTTGAGGTACTCAGTAGTGTGGCAATAGACTCAAGGCCGCCAAAATGAACAAACTTCTGACTTGGACTGTTGCCTTCATTGTATTCACAGCTTCGCCAGTATTTTTATGCGAGTGCTTAAGGCGTTGAGGTACTCAGTTGTGTGGCACCAAACTCAAAAGTGAACAAACTGCTGCTTGGACTGTTGCCTTCAATGCAACAATCGCAATTCGACCGAACCTAACCAAGCTAGGTAAATTAATAATACATGCGTTACGTAGTGAAACACACATGCATGTGTGCTTCACAAACGTGTACGAGTATTTCGGGTATGAGAATTTTTGCTCAGATTGTCGCCGATATCTGAACGCTATGATTCTTAAAGATAATTTGGTACTCGATAATTTCTCTATTTTAGTATTCCAAATCTGTTTGCTTCTATAAGGTTTATCTGCGAAATCGATATTTTTTAAATTCTTGTGGTTGTTTATACTATTGATATTAGCTGATTGTTTAGAATTGAGCCGTGAATAGCATACTTTTATATCGTTTTGTATCTCAAATTAAACAACCATTACTTTAGTGGTTATAACCCGGGAAAGTTACGAATACTCCTTAACTGGATTTTCATAGTTAATTCAGACTTATTCTCCTTCCTCATCTTAGTCAACGTAATGATCATTACAAGTAAGTAGATCTCCACATGATAACATTTGCCGGTTGAAATTAAACTAAGGGTACTTAAGGTCGGCATCAGGTCCGAGTTGACCGTACTTAATGCGGTCGCAGTTCATTACCGTTTGCGGTTAATTCAACATCTGCTATTACTTTTATGTAGGCCTGCGTGCTTTATACCCGGCAGTACCGTCAGGGTTAATGTTCCATTGCTGTGTGTAATTTTAAACTTTATCACTCGTTACATTAAGGATTTAATGACAAGTTTGTAGATAAAAAATATTTTTTTAAATTAAAGATTCAAGGTACGCCCCACAGAGATATTTCATAAGAATATTTTTAAATCTTTTTTCTTTTAGCTAAATTTGCTAGACTATATTATAATCTATCAAAATAAAAAAAGATAAACTATACCGTATATCACCTAATTGAATTCCGATTGAATTCTCTCTCATACGTGGCAGAATCCAGTTAAATCCGAACGAATCGACCGTGAAAAATAGAGATTTCTCTCAAATAAGTATTGCTCGATTAACATACTTCCCGTGAAACAAAAAAAAAAATTGTCATTTTCACGAGAAAGAACTCGCGAGCACCAGCTAGTTTGGAATAAAAAATAAATTAAAAGTTGAAGTATTTTGATCAAATTCTTTCTAGTAACTCGTTATTATAGCCTTAATCGCTGACTAGAAGTACAGTTCTGGCCCTACTTTTTAAACGCTTTGAATATAGCTGCACATAATACATATTGAGGATATAAATACTTATTATATTATATGTATATAACATCGAGACAACTAAAGGATAAAGTAATGCCAGTTTTAGATAATAAAATACTTTAACTTTGTTTGGTATGAACCTCTTGACTGTATTACCTGCAAGCCCGAACTAAGAGCTGTATTCAGAACGGTCAAAGGGATTATTAACCTTATGATTACCTACATTTACTTTTCACAAATTAAATGCATCAGGTTTCGCTGTTTTAGAGGTCTACGGGTATATACGTAAGCTTCTTCTAGTTGTTTCCATTCTGTCCTATCGTTTGCTTTGATTCGCAAAACTACACTACCAATTTTCTTTATATCATATGACTATATTTTAACTTGTCTACCTCTTTTCCCTTTATTATTCCGTGGATTCTAATGCGTAATAATTTCCGTCCATTTTATCTTTCTGTCATTTTATATGATTAATAAGCATAAGGTTCTTAAAGAATTAAAGTTTTTGCAAAGGACACACACATGCATATTGCACATCGAATAGTTCAGTAATTTGAACATGGTTAAGCCTCAAAAGAACTGTATTTTCGATTATCTCAATTTATATGAGTATGTAAAAATTAGGTATAAATAATAATAAGAGTCATTTTCAAAGAGAAATATATTTAAAATTTCCTATTATAATAGCAAATATGTAAACAAAACTGAAATACCGGTTGGCATTAGATCCAATAACCTGCGATAGAGTGAGCTATTTCCCGTGCCTCAGTCAAACGAGCAAATAGATCCACACTCAAACTATTACGTTCGGAGCTCTATTCTATTACTGACAAATAAAGTAGAAGATTTATGAATTATAATATCGTTTACTATTTATGTAAATATGTGGCTTGTGAATTGTAAAATCACATGAGTTTCATTTTAAAAACATTTGCATAAAAATATTCTTTGATTTGATGCACTATATTTGCTATACTTCTAACAAAGACCACGGTACTACAAACTAATACTAAGGAGGCGTTGAGGTCAGATAGGTGGCCGATTGTAAAAATTATGCCAAATCATACATCAAAACATTACAGACATGTTCTACTGACCCTACTTAGATGGGATAAGGGTGCCTTTCGCTGGGCTGACCGTTGGGGCGACATGGTGATAGCACTGCACGATCCCTTATCGCCCCAACTATTGCGGCGGTCGGTACACTGTGGGCTTTTATTCCCCACGCTAATAAAAAAAAAGGTGGGATAAGGGTAAGAAGAAGATTTGATGCTTTGATTACACTTAATTTAATTTAAATTACAACATTTGATGTATAAATTAACCAGCTGCCTTCGCACGGGTATATTAGCGAAGAAAAAGTGTTAAAATCTTCACTTTAGACTACGATAAGTTAATGAAATAAAATTCCAACTGAATAACGGAATGTCCATTTGCTAATTCTGTCAATATTTTTGAAGATTTCCTTACTGTCTTCTTTTTTTTAATACTTTATAGGTAAACGTTTTGATCACAATCTCATCTGATATTAAATGATGATGTGGTCTAAGATGGTAAATCACGCTTAACCTAGAGGAAGCCTGGCTCTCAAGTGCTGCTGCTGGAACGCACCAACAGGTGCTTGGCGACAGATTTCCAATTTGAGGGTGGTAGCTAGCCAGACGGACTTAGAAAAAGCCCTACCACCATGCTATGTTTTCATCACGATGTTTTCCTTCACCGAAAGCTCCAACTCAATTGCTTGGATTCGAACCTACAGTCCTTCGACGCTGTGTCCGAAGACACTACCAACTGAGCCATCATCGTTTCGAATCTTCTATCTTAATCACTCGTTAACTTTTCGTATACAGATTTTTTAATCCAATATTTCCCTTTCATACGTCTCTTCGTGGCTTTTCGTGACAAGCAAAGGAAGAATTAGCCAAATTAGATTAGGAATGAGTCACCAGTTTCGCTGTACGAGAAAAACTATCCTATGTTTTATTCATGGATGGATTTTATTATTATACATGGAGGTGGTAGAGCTACGCTGAAGCTATTACTGGTTTCAGCATGAATGGGTCGGCTCGCCCGGGGTAGGACCACCCTCTCACAGAAAGCCGAAGTGAAGTGACAGTGGTTGCACTGCTGCGTTTCGTTCGGTCAGTGAGAGCGCCGGAGGCCCACATAATTAAAAGGCCGGCAACGCACTTGCGACTCCCCTGGTGTAGCTAGTGTCTATGGACGGCGGTGATTACTTGCCATCAGGTGACCCACCTGTTCGTTTGCCCCCTATAAAATAAAATATGTATATATATATTCGGTAATCATTATTATTAATCATTATTTACCTGTCAATGTTCATTTGAGTCCATCGAACCATTTTGAGCGTGACCGAAGGCCAAACATTCAAACAAACATATTTTACCATAATTAGTATAATATTTAGGTGAATACTTAAATTTTAACATTCGAAACACTTCGCAGCGATTACGGTTTTGCGTGTAAATTTCGGTAAAGTGTACGTAAAATAGTTAAACACTAAATTATAACAAAACAATCGTGATAAGAACCAGAAAATTTGTTTATTTAAAAGCCTCTATTTGTGTAATAATGTTCACAAGTATAGTATTTATTTTTAGTCGCATCTTATCTGAGCACGTGATCAAAGCGTTTTATAAGTGGGGTAATACTTATTCTATTTATAATAGTTCGGCATCATGCAAATTTATAATTTAGATAATATCTTACTCCCATCAACGACACCTATTTATATGTGGAACTTTGGATCAAATTCCATACTTATGTCACCTACTTTAACAGAAGTGATTTAAGTAAATCGCTAGTGAAATGGATTTTTGGAAAAACAAAGTTGCGGTAGTCACCGGTGCCGGTCAAGGTATTGGAGCTGAAATCGCAAACAATTTGGCCAAAATAGGAATGACTGTAATTGGTTTTGAGGCTACCGAGGAAAAAGTATCACAAATGTTTGACAATCAGAAATGTTGGGATAATTTTAGCGGCCAACTGATTCCGTGTAAATGTGATATCTCCGATGACAATGATTTAAAGAGAGCTTTCGAAGGTATTGTGGCTGAATATAACGGTGTTGACCTTCTAATTAATAACGCAGCTATAGGTAAAGCAGGTTTAATAGCCACTGGCGATCTTGAGGATTTAAAGGCAGTAGTTGATGTTAACATTTACGGGTTAATCGCTTGTTCTCATTATGCTATTAAATCTATGACCAAGAAGGATAAGCGTGGTCATATAATAAATATAAACAGCATATGTGGTCATTACACTCCGACGTTTGCTGAGCCCAAAATTAATATGTATATAGCATCCAAGAGAGCCATGACTGCATTGAACACTTCTTTAAGGAAAGAAATCAAAGCTCTCGGTCACAAAATCGAGGTTACAAGTATTGCCCCTGGTATAGTTAGCACAAATATTTTCAAAACTGCTGGGATAACATTTGTAAATGATGATTTTTTTAAATCAAAATCCACATTTGATAACTAGCGATGTTTCTGATATTATTCTGAAGATTTTATCCGCTCCTCGTGGAGTACAAATTAAAGAAGTGATTTTTCATGCATTGCATGAAATTTATTGACAGTTTATAAGAATCCATCCATAAGAATGTAAAATTCTAGCTTGTAAAATGTGCGTTCACAGGGAATTTTGAATAAAATATAAATGAAAAATTTTGTTACAAACATTTACCCAAGCTTTTTTAATACTGTAGAAATATAAATTTAAGTATATATAAGATACTCAACATAAACATTTGCTTTAAAAGATACAACGACATTCCGTTTGAATGCAGTTCGAGTGATTGTCGGAATGTTTTTAACCCTGTATTTAATTTAATTGTATTTTTATAATCTTAGAAACTTTCAAAGCATTTAAAGAGAATTAAATATTTCCTAATTCTAATTAAGATTCAATTGATGTGGGTATTAACATTGAACTACAGAAAGCATTTGAATGGAACTATAATTAATAAGTATACTAAGCCGTTATGAAAATGAAATATTACATTGATATTTGTTAAAAATTACCTTTTATACTATTTCGGTTATTTTTTTAATACATTTTTATTTATTCTACAATACACAACGATAGCCATCAGTTTAATATAATGAGTTATACTATAGTAGTCTTGCATTTAATTGGTTATGTATGTAATGTAACCTTAAATTGTTTCTAAAGACTAATTACTCTGTAATATTGCCTACTACGGATTTTTTTTCAGTTTTATTCTATATTTAATTCGTATACTGATGAGCGTAATATAACTTGACATTTTCTTGCAGCTAGCCAGCTAATTGTCTAGGAATAATTCTATAATAATAATAATTCTATTATTAATTGTGTTTCTATATTTTGTATAAATATATTTTGCAATATAGTTTTATAAGTATTTTCTATCAAAGATAATGAGGTAATGTCATATGTTAGACAAAAGTCAAGAAATAAAATGTATTGTAAAAAGTTTTCTCGGCAACCATACAAACATTAAATATCCATTATTATTATCTAAACAACTTATCGAAGTAACGAAAAGCCATTGTTGTAATGACTAAATAAATATTAACGACCAACATTTTCTATTTAAACTGTTTATCAGATTTAGAAAATTTATTCCCTTCATGAGATTCTTATTTGACGATCACATAATGTGTGCTTGGACTCATAAAGTAGCTTTAATAATAAATCTAAAATACGATGAAGAAATTGAGATTTTAAAAACATTACTAGAACTAGGAATGGTTGTGCTCGGTTTCGTTACAAGTGATATGTTTGATCGATTCTCGAAGCTACTCGAGGACGCTTACCCGAGTGAATTTGGTGACTGGATTAAGTTGTACAAATGTGATTTATCTAATATGAAAGATATAAAGGCCACGTTTACGATTATTAAAGAGGTTCACGGGGGAGTGGATGTATTAATTAATAATGCATGTTACAATTTAGACAGTAGTTTAGTTAGCGGAGAATTGGGAACTTCTAAGAAAATTATTGATATAAATATAAATGCGGTAGTTGCATGTACTCGGTTATCAATTGAATGTATGATTGAAAGAGAAACCAGAGGACATATAATATTCCTCGATCTTTATAGAGAGGAAGAGTTTGATAATTCATCAAGCACTGTACTCTTTACATGTAATGCTGCCGTTAAATCTGTCAATGAAATATTAAGGCACGAATTTCGATATCTTAAAGCGAATATTAAGACTACTTATGTAACTTTAGAAGAGAAACAAACAAGATCTCCAATAATAAAAATGAATGATATTTCGGAAATAATTAAAACAATACTGGATACTCCTGAACATTTACATGTTCATGAGATTATCCTTGATGGGTCTTTTATATAAATTTCCGTTTTAATTGGGTTATTAAAAATTATAAGGGTTATAAAAAAGGAATATTATAAAAAATATTCGGTACGGGTTGTTTTTGAATATTCAACAATTAATCATTTATATTTTAAGTTTTGTCTCTCCTTTATGATATTACCAACTGCTAAAATACAGGGCAACCTAGTTTGATAGTTAGAGGATCATAAAGTGTGTATTTTGTTTTAAATTAATATAAGTAACTGTAAATGTTTATATGTATAATAAAATAATAAAATGTATCTACTTATATCTATTATTATTTATTCAGTACCTAATAATTGTAAAGCTTTACTATGCTAGTTAATAACTTCACGATATATTTATGCATTTAATGTATCAGTACTATACGTATTGGATGTACAAAGAAATATTCATTTACCCGATGTAGCTGCCGTCAAAAGCTGGCGCGAGTACGCATTATCTTAATTAAATGGATGGAACATTAGTGCTCATTGCGGGATGTGCTGTTTTCTACGTATACTTTGAAGATCTTATTCAGTAGCTCGCGCCATTTCATCTGCCAGTATCACGGTTTATTTGTGCTCGAGGGTAAGTATTAAAAGAATAGGACAAAGTTGTCTTTGAAAAGCGTTTTATAATCATTTAGAAAAGTGTAATAAAACATAAAAAGGACATTGGTTTCAAAGTTAAGTTTCATATAAAAAAGACAATATAAATTTGACATATACCGAAGGAACAGTAGTACTCTTTTCTGTATGAAAGGTACCCTATATCCTTTTCTGTAGCTGTTGCAGATAATTTAGTATGATTTGATAGTTTTAAGAATTGTCCGAGATTATAATGTGTTAGGGATAAGATTTTTGTTAAAGGATGTTGACGTAGTTTTGAATAGATAAAAGCGTATAATTTATTAGAAATAAAGGGGAGGATCAGTTTTGGTAACGTTGAACAGGATGGAATATATACATTCGGTGCGTACCACAAGGGGATGTCGTCTATACGAAGAAATGCGGGGACATGTGAGCTTTTAGAAATTTTCCATACAGAGTAGAAAAGACAAAGCGTACTTCCATCACAAAAAAATACTATTCCCGAGGGATAGGTCAAATATTTATTAATGCAAGTGAAGCCGCAGACAAACGCTAGTGTCTCAAAAACCCAACTACTACTCATTAAATACTTAAATTGTAATATTTAAACGGTTCAACGTTCCTAAGACTGGATCTGATTTTTTTTCAAAGCTTAATTGTTGACGGACAAAAGGCAAAAACAATGTGCTCTCCTCTCAACAATCAAGAGAACTTAATTAACTTCTTTTCAGTTTTAGTCCTTGTGAGATGAGCGGGATTGTTTGAGCTTTAAGTATTTTTTATATATATTTGTATAAGAATAAATTAGACGTCCTTTGGTATCGTTTAATTATTTTTAACGCAATTCGACTATCATATTTTAATTGCAATTTAGAAAGAAAGAAAAGTATTTATTATCATAGAGCAAAAGAAAGAGTTTACAAAGAAATAAACCTTAAACTAAAAATTAATATCTATGATAAGAGACCTCGCATCAGCAGAATTGCCGTCTGTAAGAATGGGGCTGGTTTTTGCAGCCAGGCCGTATATTTAGCCGAGAAAACTGCAAGTGTGCATCTCTCATTTCACGTTCAAGTCATACAGCTCCAATGAAATAAACTTAAAATACATACAATCTATATATGTATATTTTTGTAAAATCTCTCATTTTTACTGCCCGAACGAAATCCAACCAACTTTAAAGGAGAATAAAATTTTATTTGATTAAAATTTTAGATCCTTAAAATTATTTTATTTTCATTGCAATATCTGTACTGTATTTTAGATATACATTATCCTGTAATTTAGTTTAAATTTAAATGATATTTTGTTGTTCTTCACTGAGTTATTGCCATGCTCCTATATTAGTTTCCCCGACAGATTTGCGCCAATAGCATTTTTTTATACGAGTATATGTCAGACTTTTATTCAATAAAGTCACATGTTGTTCTAATTACATATTTTTAATGGAGAGCAAAAACCGCTTGCGCATTAGTTCCTTAGAACCTGGCAATTATCTCGTCAGGGACCCCGTGTTCCGGTCCGATTTTTTTTCCATAAATATAATATTACAGGATGTCGGAGCTTTCGACAAGTATTAAAATTGCTTACTTCCAATTCTCTTAATTCAATAAAAACATATCTCAGTTTTCAAATATTCAGCAGTAAATTAAGCGAATATATAAAATAAAAGCAAAAATAGACACAGCCAAATTCCTTATTAAATTAATTTTTCATGTTTACCACCAATTCAACGTATGTTACCTGCCACAATATCAGATAATTTCTGTTGCGATATTTAACTGTAGCGAAAACTTATGACCTATTAAAAAAAAATCGCTGTAGCCACCAATTTGCAACTGTAAGATAACCTTCAAAGTAGTTTTGTTTGATAATTCTTTTTACTAAGATTTAGATTTTTTCTAAAAACAACAGAACACCCATGACAGTGTCTTTAACATTTATACCACTTCTTATAACGGTTTACAGGTTACCTTGAATGCTGAATAAATTTGAACAATCAAATATTCAAGGACATGAGAATGAAGAGGAAAAAGAAGAAATATACGTGCAAGAAGACATAGAATGGAGCAATCTAATATTTCTACCATTTCAACCGGCTTTTAAGATGTTAGTTTTGCTGAGTGTTATTGTGAAAAGTGTTCTAGTAAGTACAATATAAAGAAAGGAGTCATCATCATCTTACTCTTATCCCACCTAAGTAGGGTTGGCACAACATGTTTTCCTTTTCCACTCTCCCCTGTCAGATGTCATCTCAGTATTCACAGCCTTTATACACGTATTATTGTTCATATAATTCATTCACACCTTTTTCGGTCGCTATACCCCTCTATCCGTCCACTTTCGAGCTTAAATCTCTTCTTATTACATGACTTTTTGAATCGTTTTTGTCAAATATCTTATCTACCACGTTTTCAAATTTGTGACAAATACTCTTAAAAAATCTTGCCGCATTGAAATGGTTTTTAATAGATTTGTGTGAAGTTGAACAGATCTTGTTTACGCATAGAAAATTGATGAAAGCATTTCTATTGCCATTTACCACAATATTAATTTTTGTTTTACTTACATTACATTCATTAATCGTGACGTATTACCTAATTTCAACCATTTTCATAATGATATAAAAAAACAATTATATTTCGGCTAGAAAATTATAACAATAATATTAATTACCATACTTCATGAAGCACGAGTCGTTTAGCATGAAGCTTTAAATTTAAAGAAATGTAAAACTATCCACTTTGTAATATAATTGTTAATTCCATCTTTACAAAACAATATATCAGACATTCCAATATCGTTTCACAGGGTCCTATCCAGTCTGTTTATCCGATTGTTTACTGTTGGAACGTAATGGATCTAAATCCATATTTGTTTCTCGTAAAAATTTTCTATTGGTATTGCTGCGATTGTGTTTACGGCATCGATACGTTCCTCCACATCGTTCACAGGTATTGGAGTTTTATTGAATCGCTCGTTTGTATATGTAAGTTGTATGGGATATCTATAAAGAATATTATACTAACATGTTATAGTTATACTGTTGTTTTATATTGAGAGTCGAATTTGTATTTGATTTTATTTCGATTACAGTATTATATTTTCAAGTAGAATATATACATATATATATATATGTCGGAGAAACATTGTCCTCCCGGTCACTCATTGTGGGTATCAAAAAGAATCCGACCGAGAAAATTAACACTTGTAGGTTAAAATAATTATTGTGAATCACAGTAGGGGTAGGTACTATTTCTTTAGTAGGTAACTCAAATACACAGTACAGTTCATAGGCAAGTATCTCTTAGAGTGTTCAGAACGGTATGGGAGTCCGATTAATAAAAACACTCCTTTCTATAAACGTCGTCCCGCCCAATCTAGACTCTGTACACGTCACTTTGACGTTTTCGTGTTGTTAACATTCCATACTCATGAACTGGATGCGACATATAAATAAAACTAGCGGCCCGCTTCGGCTTCGCACGGGTATATAATATATAGCCTATGCCATTCATTAAAAAAATGATTAAAATCGATCCATTAGTTTTGATTTATTCATTACTGCTCGTGGCCTGCACGCGTTCTATTTGGAGTGACCTCAAAAATAACAGTATTTCTCCACTATTTAATTTATGTTATTATACATATAAACACTCCTCTTCAATCACTCTATCTATTAAAAAAACCGCATCAAAATCCGTTGCGTAGTTTTAAAGATTTAAGCGTACATAGGGATATAGGGACAGAGAAAGCGACTTTGTTTTATACTATGTAGTGATAACAGAGTTAGGCCGTTGTACGCGCGTCATTCTATATACTCCATAGAGTTCAATCATTTTTTTATTTACTTCTTAGACTATTGGTTCTAATTTAAAAAGAAAAGATTGTCACGACAGCTTCTTTCCATATAAAGTGATTAAAGTTTTCAGAAACTGCCATTTTTATAACCACTTCATGTATAGCGATGTGTGTTTGTTTTCCTACGTTAGAGAAGTGGGGCATACGGTGTGGTGCTTATGTTTTTTTCCTACGCACATAAATTATACGCAAATGAAGTCGCGGGTATAGTTACAGTTATATTAAATTGTATACGAAAATAGATCATGTATCCTCACATATTATAACAGGAAAGATCTCTCTGTCTTTCTGTCAATGAGGGTACGAGAAACTCGAGAACCATTTAACTGATCACATGTTTCTTTGTTCAAATTGTGCGTGTATTAAGATTTAGTGTATTAAGTTAGATTAAGTGGAACAAGTTGAGTAGCTTATAGATAGTTTATGTAAACACAAAATGACTACCCAATACATTTCGTTGTTAAATTTTAAGTAAGCATTTTAATTGTAACCTATGTAATGTAGTTCAATTATCTATAATATAAAAATGACTCGCTAAATGTCTTGCTAAGCGCAAATCTCGAGAACAGCTGAACCGATTGCACTAATTCTGTTTTTAGAATATTCCTTGAAGTACGAGGATGGATCTTACGGAGACAACAATTAAAAAAATCGCCTGAAAAAGTCCAAAATCAACACTTTTCTATACTCCCATTCAAAACGATTCGTAATAATACTTAAAACTCAATTTGAACTTTCATACTATAGCATAAAGTTTAAGTTTTAGTGGGGAGGCTCCGGGAAGGCAAAACAATTGAGTGACGTTAGTATCGTATAAATATTAATGTCAATATTTATACGATGGTCCCGAATAGCAGAATAAGTATTAAAACAAATATTTATAGAATCGACTGTTAGGCGGTACGAAGTTCGCCGGGGTCATCTAGTTTAAAATATAAGTGACTAAAAAAATCGTCACCCTTTTATATTTAATCACGATGACTTGCTTTTTGGTGACAAAGTGATCTGAAACAATGAACAAGACATGCAATACAAATAACTTCAATGGAATTCAATAATTTTCGTTAATTGCGTTCCAATAAGAAAATATATTACGTTCTTAAGGTTATTCAACTTTTTGATACCACTATTAAAGTAATAAATATTGCTTACAAAAAGGCTGTAAAATAAATATTTCAAATATAAAATAATACTTAAAGAAACCACAATATTTATCCCACGGATAAGGCTATTGCATATATATGCAAGTCTATAAATACAAGGCTTGTATAATAAAACATTCCCATAAGCGTAGCAGACCATACAGATGTGAAACATACAAGTATATTTAGAAAAATAGAAACTCTCTTTTAAGTCGATGACGTATTTATTATTTAAAATGAAGGATAACAAAACTTTAAATTAATTGTAATTATTATTAGACAAGTTACAGATAAAGCTATGAGACGAGAGCACCTACCAAAGTCGGCGCTACTGTTATTACTAGACATAATATCTCTTATACCCTTTTTCCAATTGGTTGTATCTGACATCTGCCCGCCCGTCCAACTCTGGCCAAATATTTTAGCTTTCAACGAATTTCTTATGTAAGTATTTTGCTATAAAGTTTTTTTTTTTAATTAGTAATCATTCTTCAAAGTCCCGTCTTAAAACGTCAGAAAAATTAATCAAACATTTGAAACAAATATTGATGACACCAACGGTTCTTTTTTCTGTAACTGAAAAAAACCATTGGCTTGATGGACCTTTACGGCTTCACCGGGTTAATAGGGCGAGCGCTTATGGAGCACAGCCACTTGTCAACAAGCTCAACGTTGTCAAAGTGGCCGAACCTCGGCTTGGGCTGTTGCCTTGGATGCAACAATACGAATTTTACTAAGCTAAACTAGCTAAGCTAATAAATCATACGCATTAGAATTAGTGAGTAACACATGTGCACAAGCATTTGTATACAAATATTTGTGTGTGCCTCAACTCGGCTAAATCAAACTAACCAAGTTCGAAAAATAAGGGGAAAAAAATTTAACCTTTCCACTATATGTGTACCTACTTATGTACTTACCTGTGTGTGTACGTGCGTGCGTGTGTGTGCATGGATGAGTGTGTGTGTATACGTATGTGGGGGTGATTTGTGTTATGTGCGATAAGCTAGTGAGTGACAATATTCAGCGTCAATGTATCGCGCTAGCAGCTTGCTCGAAAGCTCCACTCCTGGTGATCGAATATAAGCTTGAGTCGTTGCCGAGAGTGACACCAACAGCCTATATTAAAATTTGTTGTATAATAACAACATTATTTAACAGAATATATCGAGTCGTTGAATATTTCTCCCTGATGACGACCCATTCGTTTGGGAATATTCTAACTGGTTTTATGTTGATGTTGGGTAGTTGCATCAATTGCGCTGCTTGCTTTTGGATTCTTCAAACTAGACATGGATTATGTCGTAATTGTAATGATGCTATTTACGATTGGAGAAATTATGTCATGCACAAGGTAACCTTTAATGGTAAAATCTACTACAATAGAAATGTTCGTGCTATAATTAATTTGATTGTAAAAAAATGTGTGAGGTGGTTGACATTGTTACATTCATGGCTGTTTATAAGCTGTAGCAAAAAGCCTCACACTTTACAACCGCATTAACTACAGCATGAATACTCTGTATTTCTAAAAAAAATAGACTTATTAGTTCAGTTACCTATAAAAGCGTATTACAGTTTATTTCAGTTTTTTTTTAATTTTTACTTTTTTAGTCTTTAAACAAACTTAAATTTTATATTAACTTACGAAATCCACTTTTTTAAAATAAAATAATAATTAAACAAATAGAAAAAAATAATTAATAACTTGTCGTAAGTTCTTAATAAGTGTGTTAGATTTCAATTTAATCTGACATTTTGAAGTGGATGGAAAATCACGTTCAAAGATTCCTTTATATATATAGATACTGGGGAAACTATTAAAAGCATGTTAGGAAGAGAAAACATTGCTACATACAATTTAACATGAGAAGGACTCTGAATGCACTCTGCCCTAAAGTTGGCTTTTAAGCAAATATTTTTTCCTTTGCTATTAATTCTAGGGACTTATCAAATTAGTCATTGTACTGGATACTAAATATAGACAATTTTCTTGTGCAAAAACATTGCAAAGAATAACATTTAGATTATAAGAGTACCTAAAGGCTTTATTAGTGTATTGTTGAAAACAAATGATGATGGATATGTAAATAAGTTTAAAATAAATGCTATATTTAATTCGATAATACAAATGGTTTCAGCTCAATGAAACCGATGAGGGACTTGCAACTTACGTTTACGGCGCATCATACGTTTTATCATTTGCTATCAATAGACCTTTTGACGAAACAAAACCATCGACGATTTCTGAATTTTTGGTGATATCTATGCTTATGGTTTTTGCATATATAATTAAAATATATGTTATCCTACCGAAACTATTTGGAGAAGCTGTATTGAGATTTAGAAAAGTTTACTCTTATTATCAGAATGTCAGGAGATTCATTAAAGAAACACGAAGAAGGAACACGTCGCCAAAAGCCTACGTAAACGTTGAAAATTTCTATAAGCTGATGTGGAGAAAACGACGCGGGATAACTCATGTCCCTGAAATATTTACTTCATTACCTAGATACTTGAGAATTGACATCAAGCAAGATTTGGTGTGGGAAATATTTTATCATAGCCCTACTTTGAGAAAGACCTCGAAATGTTTCAAGCGTTGGCTCTGCGAATTTATACTACTTGAATACAAGTTACCTGGAGAAAAGTTCTTTGTTGGCCTTCATTGTCATACGAATTTGTATTATATTAAATCTGGAATTGTCCAGATCCTTTCAAGTGATGATGGAATGACGCCAGTATTGTCAGTAACGGGGGGCACCATATTTGGAGATGTAAATTTTTTGATACCTCCACTCAAAAGGAAAGTGATGGTTTGTTGCCTCACGTATTGTGAAGTTTATTGTATATCAAGGTATGATCTTTTAAGAGCTATGCACAGATATCCAGAAGATTGTAGAAAAATTAAGCAGACAACAAATGACAAAGTCGCGCATGCTCGGGTACTATACAATTTTAAACAAGGAGTAAAAGACTCTGACAGAAGTGAAACTGAAGGAATTGCTTGGATTAAAAAACGATGGTGGGAAATATCGCATGCGATTTCGGATTGGAAGAGAACATCTCATAAAAAGGACCATGTTAAGTGTGAACTGCCACCTGAGGAAACCAATTATCATTGTGCAAAGTACATCGGGCAGCTAGTTCTTTGTGCTAATACTGAGTTACAAACGAAATCTATGTTTGCAAATGTTAATTTTCCCTGGGTAATAGTACCGCAATCCAGTTTCGGTATCATTTGGCGTCGCATTGTCGTTTGTACAGTACTGATGGTTTTAGTTTTGTATCCGCCGTATATTACAGTCAAGTAAAAGGCCTATAGCATTTAAATTTTTCCAATTTTGGACCGATCTCATATATATTGCCGATATATGTGTGTCTTTAATGACATCACTGACGAACCAAGAACGTAGTATGGTTAATTATGTGACTGTTATGTTTGCACGTTGCAAAAGTCTTAATTTTTTATTAGACCTCCTTTCGACAGTATGGATAGAAGAACTGGCTATAGTCGTTGGAAAACAAGAACTCTTTTACGTGGCACAATTCAATAGATTGATTAAAGTATATATTTTCTTCACTGGTGAATTTGCCCATTGGAACTTAAAGAAGAATCCAATAGTTAATGTTTGCTGTAAAATAGGTTTGATCCAATTCTGCTTAGTTTACATTATGAGCTATTTAGTGTATATGTTTGACCGTTATATCGATGATTTGACAACTAGTTATTTCTTTGGGGAGACGTTTTGTAAATTGAATTCGACAAAACATGATTGCGATCCGAGTTACGGTGGTGTTTTCACTATTGCAATATCATGGGCTTTTGAAATGTTATATTACGAATACCTTCCAAAGCGATTGATTGACATATATTTGGCAATGATCCTAGCCAGTTTTAAGTTTTATAATGTATACTTTATGTCAGTCCAGATTTATTGCGATCTTATATCTGAGGTATATAGACATGACAAACTATCAGTATTTGGTTTCAAATCTTACAAACTATTACAAATATTACAAAATTCATCATGATTTAATGAGAAGGTTAAACCGATATCTAATTTGTCACTGGAAATGCTTTCATGGAAAAGATTTAACTCAACCTAATATTTTGAAAGACGAACCTTATGATATATTTTGGAAAGTACACGGCGAAGTGGCTGAGAAAATTATCCGAGAGTCAAGAGCATTCGAAAGAGCTGATCCGGCTCTTATTAAGGAACTATCGTGTGCTACTAAGTTTTTAATATTACCCAAAAATACGGCGCTGCTTTTATTTGGAGATCACTGTAAAAATGTGACTTGGGTCGTACATGTAAGTTTTTATTACTTAATTTGTTAAATTGAATAGATATTTGATTTACGGTAAGTGTAGTATAAAGGAAGTTGTTAAGGATACGTAGTGACGATTGATTTATCTTCAATTGTTGATATCTTTCCGTGTTACAAACGCCATGGTAATAGTCCATAGATTACTTGATAAAAATTGCCTGATTATGAAACTCACCACACCGATATCCCATTCTTCTCACTGTATAAATGATGGTTGAAACCATCTGGTTATTTCTTAATAGATTATTTTAAAAAGCTATACCTCATGCTGGTGGTGCTAGTTTGGATATCTGAGATAACATTTCTATACGTTTTATAACTCCAAGTAAAATTAGTTTGTCTATAGCTTTTGAAGTGTAACTTCTTTTCGTAGATACAATAAAAGTTAAATCTACGATTGATTAATTACATAACAATTTTGCAACGTAACTTTTGTAATGTCAGAGGAAGGGAAATAGATAGGTACTTCATAAGAGAGAACAAGAATAAAGAATTATTATTACATGCCAAATTAAATAAACTAACTCCTTATCCTTCGTAAGGGCTCATGAGTTTAACTAACGAAAACGTGCCAAGTATTAGAGTTTCAATAAATTTGATAAACATTTACTATTTCAGGGTTACATAAAGTGCGAATGTCATAATGAAGATGGTGAATTAATAAAACAATTTCACAAGCGTGGCCATTTGCTATCCTGTTAATTCTGTTTTTCTCGGTAAGGAGTCGCTGAGGACTTATTCCGCGTACACGGATTGCGAGGTTAGCAATTTGACTGTATTTACTTATACGATAATTAACAAAAGTTGCATATTAATTAAAACGCGTTTTTAAAAATATTCCAGATTGTATACATAAAGACACAAGAGTTTTTTAGGATTTTAAAATGTTATCCAAGCGAGTGGGCTTACTTTGAGAACTGTATTCGTGAATTTGGCCCCGTTTTCGACAAATTATTCCATAGTTTCTTAAAGAAAAACAGAGATGTACGTATGTTTATAATACATCATAAGATTTGTATAAAATATATTCACGTGAGTAAGAGGAAATAAATAATATGAAAATACCACATAATTGGAACTAAGTTCCTTATCCCATGGTACGGATGTGTGCCAGGCGAATAAAAGTGTAAAATTTTTCTGTCACGACCCTTTCTGCGCGCTTATTGGTTCGAAGGCAGCCCATAAGTTCGCACTAGCTCGCGCCTGCACACATATACTTTGTACATGTCAGCTGTTTCTTAGCCCATTGTGTGTAGTTTTGTACTTATACTCATGTTTATCTGATGAGGTTTTTAATTAATTAGATGAATTGAATGATGTACAATAAAATGTTCAGATTCACAATTCGAAAGAATATATATTAATTGCGAAATTGTCTGCCATTCATCGTTCGTTTCATTTAATTGGTCTCAGACGCTAGTAATTCATTTATTTGTTAATCAATAATTTAATACCTTTATCAATAATAATATACTACGAAAGGAACTTCGTTCCAACCGAGTTTTCCACGATACACTCTTTTTTGCTTTCTAATGGTTCGATATTACAATACACATCATTTAATATTCATATTGTTTCAAGCAATTTTGTTAAAAAAGAAATTTAATTGCAATACTTATACAACTGCCTTTGTATGTTAATTATTTTATTTGTTACAGTATCAAAATAAAATTAGAAAACGTATTTTTCACACCAGAAGGTCAACAGTTCCATTAAACAATTATTTAATTAAATCTACATTTCAACGTGTCGTTTGGAGTGACCCAGAATCAAAGTCAGTTTATTTAATATATCGTGAACTGTTCACATCCAATTATAATTTGACATTACTGTGTTACTTGCGTTCTTTATGTTGTTTATTTACAGATTTATAAAGTATTGGATGTTATTCAGAACAACAATTGTGTTTGTATCTATTGCATGTACATCATTACAAGGTAATGGTATTATTATTATATGGCCTTTACGTCTACAAAAGGCAGTGTAGCTTAAACAGCGTTACGAAGAAACTTTTTCTCGTCTAATTCTTCCATAATAATTTATGGAATAATTTAGTAACGATAGCCTCGCTTACAGGATCACCAAATTAATATTAAGTCTGTCGCTGATTGGTTTTTATGCGGTGGCAAAAGTTTAGTACGTTTATTGCAAATTAGGATAAACTTCATTTTATCATGGGCCACGACACCTTAATTAATGCACAACTTCCACCTACTTCTATCCCCAGCGAGCTCCTGGCAGCTTCTACAGTCAGTATCAAAAGAGGGCATCTGTCGTTTGATGTAATGTCAAAAACGTAGCAATGGAGACATTCCTTTTTGCATACGCTATAGCACTTAGTAAGATATGTATTAATATACGGAATCCTTGTAGTATACATGTTCTAGCTAGCAAAGACACTTCTGTTTCAAAACAGCAGCTATATTGGGCAGATGAGTAATCTCCAAAACTCTCATTTGTGATGCTGTCCGTCTAAGGTTCAATGGTACCTCTTACGTTACTTTAATGAAAATTTTTCAATACCATATTCTTTTTACAATTTATATTGTCTATATAAGTATATTCATGCGTACAATTTTCTGACGTTAGGTGGTGCCGGTGTCATGTATAAGTCGTTGCTGACTATGGTCTGTTATTTCTGCGACTGTATTGCTTTGATGGATATTGGCATTAAGCTGTTTGTTAGTTTATTTATTATCTATGTTTCCTTTGTTAATATTGTGTGATCATAGTATCATTTTAGAATACAGTTTCTTCATCATTTTAAAGGTTTGTATTTAGCCCTGTAGTTTTAGGATATGGCGTAATGATATTGTGATGTATGTTAATATCATAATTATTATTTTTGTACCTAATAATTAGTTAAATGCTATATCGCATACTGAAAAAACAGTGGTAGATATTTCTGAGCTTCAGTTGTTTGGTAACTTATTCCAATCATTGTTTTGCACATTTCTATGTCTTTATTGTTTTCCTTTAATATTTCTTAATAACAGTCTAGATAGTCCAGACTGGATAGAATAAGAAATGCGCAAAACGGTGGTTGGAATAAGTTACCAAACAGCTGAAGATCACCGTCAGTACAGTCTTCCTTCCAGCAGAACACCGATATCCATAGAGACTATTCACTAAATGTGATTTTCAGCGCCATGATTCTCAACACTCGGGTTACCGTCCCGGAGGAGGCGGAGAGAATTTAAATTACTAAGCTTCCGGATTAAGATATTACAACTGACATTTATCTCTTAAATAATTCTTGCAGACTCCTTAACTGGGAAAATTATTAATCTTAGAAATTTTACAAATCAACTTTATAACGAAATAAATTCAAAATTAATTTTTTTTTCTGTGCTATTTCAATGGAGTTAGTGACAAAAGTGTTATAATGTTAAAATACATTGTTTTAATAACTAAATATTTACAGTTATCATACTACGATGAAAGAGGTATATTGATAACTGATAAGCGAAAGTGCTTTTTATATTATTTGACCAGAAGCTTTATACTGGATATTATTGGAGCCTTACCTTGGATTGAAGCTGTCAGACCCTTTATAAATAAAGACTTGAATGACAACAATAAAATGCTGATAAATACTGCTTCGAAGTTCTCTCATTTGTATATACTGTTTGGATATTTTGATTATATTGCTGATCTACCTACCAATAATATAACTTATATAATGGTTTGTATATGGCGTTAATATTGAAATGTATATAGTACACGACATTTGTTTAAAGTTCAAAAATTCATTCAGCCCTAATCATTCGAAGAGAATGCATAACAATTATCTTAGTAACTAGATAACGGCTAGTACAAATTGAAACATGGATAACGGATCTTTAGGTATCCCAAATGAGCTGCTGATTAGCAATTAACTTATTTCTATTAACAGATTATAAAATGGCAAATAATTTTAATACTAATTATGCTCGGAGGCAGCCATTATCTGATGAGTTACTGCGTCACCTACACATTCGATGATCAAATGAATATGATACACGCAAAAAGCCTTAATACCTGTTGGTTACCAAAGTTCTTTGAGTTGAACGATGAACCTACTCGAGATCAACTGAATTTTGTAAGTTTTTGTTTTAAATGTATTTCTGTGTATAGAACGTAAACACGTTTCCATTTACCTTTATGTAATGGTGGTGTAAATAAAAATGACAAGTTATGTTGGGATAAATTACCCTACTAGAAAGATGTGAAATTTCTAGGAGTTCTCAAGGAGAGTGTGTGGTTGGAGCGTAATATAAATCAATATCTTACAACTCTGTTAAGAAGGCGATAGAAGCGTTCAAATACCATCAGCTAGTAGTTCTCAACGCAAAATGAATTACAAAAAATTTCTTACGTTTACATTTTAAAATCTAATCTTATAACTCAAATTTAAATTCTTTACTGAAATGTGGTATTTCAGCTCGTCGCACAAAGCTTTAACCTTGTACAATGCGGGTTTGTGATGTTAAATTTTGGAAGATTTTACATCGATCGCGTTAATCTCGGTGTGGGAGCTAGTCTCGTTTTCTTTGGCCTTTTGTTTTCGTAAGCTATCAAGTTATAATTTAATATATGGCTTGAATGTTAGTATTATAATTAGATAGATTAAGGTAATATACAATTGAATTGTTAATCTTTAGGTTTGTAACTTGCTATTCATTAGCGATGTTAATTTTGAATTCAAGAGGGCACACATTGTTCTTGCACGGGGTCAATCAGTTGAAAAGATTTCTGAAAGCGGAGAGAGTGGACGCGAAATTGATTCATCAGGCTTTGCAGCATTTTAGATATTGGTGGATGAGGTAATAATATTTATAAATATAATTCCCTGTTGCAATGAGGTATACATTTTTCTTTTCAATTCCGCCGCCCAATTTGTATGTTTATATTTCGGAAATGCTTATTGTAT
This sequence comes from Antheraea assamensis, assembly GCA_035772565.1. Taxonomy (NCBI): domain Eukaryota; kingdom Metazoa; phylum Arthropoda; class Insecta; order Lepidoptera; family Saturniidae; genus Antheraea; species Antheraea assamensis. The sequence goes on from JAQQSE010000060.1 coordinate 1,829,687, forward strand.
TACAGAACAAAAGGAATCACTATACATCCATCTGACGAGTGAACGAATCGGTGTAGTCTTTAGACAAGATTTGAGCTACTATTTCTATCATAAGTAAGAACTATATGTTTTGAATTGTTACCGATTTTATAATAATTGATTTAAACTAATTTCAGTTATTATGTTTGAAGTAATGTTTTAAACCTATTCATTTCATAAGTTTAAAAGTAGATTCATGTATACTTCTATAATTCATATTTTAATTATCTATTGCTTTACCAACATGCAGAACTTATATGGCACTTGACTCTTTACTAAACGGAGGGGAATCTTTAGGACGTGAACTAGCCAGTGCGAGTACTCTGTTATATTTTCTCCCGGGACAACAAATTATTAGAGAAATGGATCTCGTCCCTTGGATCTATGTTGTACACCGTGGAACTGTAACTCTTAGTAAAGATGAAACGAAGATTATTAAACTCACTAAGGTTATTATTATTTATTTTTTTATTGAGACAATAAAATTAATATTATTTCATTTAGATCTAGTATATAACTAGCAGGCCCGGTGAACGTTGTCCTGACCTGATAATAAAAGATATATACTTATGTACATGAAATGCTTAAGGTAACTATTGCATTCAATTTGATAAGGATTAATAATGTATCCACTTAAATAGCCGCCTTCCAATTACCTCATCGTCTGTGACCATATTTTTAGAAGATAGATGGTTATAGTGAGCTATCTTTAAAAGATAGGCATATGCCATATGTTCATATACCAGATATTTTTGTAGATCTATAAAAGAGGAATATCTGCGTATGCATTGTTTTGTTATAACGCATTACAATCCGTTCAGTCGTTTTTGAGTTTATTGCGAACATTCAGACAGACAGACGCGGCGGATGACTTTGTTTTATAATTAGTAGTGATAACGCAATATAATATTTGTTTTTGATAGGGCGGTATATTCGGTCAACTGGATGGAGTTGTTCTACGTCCAATACGCATTAGCGGTGTTGCTGAAGAACACGCTGATTTGTTACAAATACCAGTAAAACAGTTTCAAGACTTTATTAGTGAGGAGGTATTTGATGTATTTCTTCTATTTAATTTTCTCAGTGTGATGGGTAAGTAATGAACATAATATTGATTACATTGTGATATTTTTTACAGGTTCGAGTAAACTATTGCAAAGAATCCCCAGGCGCAATACGATTTTATGGGTACAAAGGAATATGTTCCCGAAAACCCTTACAATACGATTCAATATATTTTAAGAGGTCGCAAGACTATTAAACTTCCAGTAAGTATTAAAGTAGGAAAATAATAATTATTATAAATGATTTAATTCAACATGGTACATGTTTCTTCACTTGTATTTACCTTCCTTCCTTCCTACTTTCTTTCCTTCGGGAAGAGGCCTATGGTCTTGCAGTGGGTCTCAAACAGGCTGATGATCATGACCTATATTAAAACTATATGTATGCTTCTATTACAAAGAGAATGAACTTCGTTTATTGCCTGTGATGAATTAAACAAAAAACTCAACCGATTTTAAAAATTCTTTCACCAGTAGAAAGCTATATGCCAGTAACATAGGTCGTACTATATATTTAATGTCTATATTCAGGCGAGTGAAACCGTGAGCAAAATCTAATTGTGTTTATGTTGGAAAACAATAGACAGATTAACAAAATACTAGCAAAATCCTTTCATACACAATAGAAATTGTTTTATAGTCAAACAATGTAGTAACTTTCCTGAATTTAAATGCACATGGGAGTATATAGCTATACAATTATATAGCTATTATTACAATTTTTTATAGTAGTTACAGTTTGTTATTTTAAAGAATGAACACCATGTGCTATTCTGTGTAAATAATCTCTATGTTCTCCATGTATCTATACATATAACATTCCAATTTGAATGAAGCCTGTTGAATGGATAAAAAAGTTGGCGCGCTGGCAGCACCATCTAGTGACTACTTATAGTAAATAGATGGCATAAAACCGTCTCCATGCTAAAAACTAGTTATGTCAACTTTCTTGGTAATCAGTCTAATGCTGTTTAAGTAACATTAACTTACCTAAACTAATAATATAAAGAGAAAAATTTCGCCATTTTGTTTGTAATGGAAAAACCAAAAAAAATAAATACCTTGCCCGATTTTAATAATCAATTCGCCTATACAAAGTTACGTTATTAACGAGTAACATGAGTGTTATACTATACTCTAAATCGCATCAATACCAGAGAAGCCGCGAGCAAAAGCTACTATATGTATATAACGAAAACAGAGAGGTTAATAAAATTAAATATAATATTCATTGTTTCATGTCAGTGGTGCAAAATATTTATTATAAATCTACGTTAAATGTTTTAGTGGATGAAACATTCCATGGACGCTCGGCATAGTAATCGTTATTCAATATGGCTGTACCTCGTTTGGTGGTTCGGACCTGTTATGTCTGCGTTGTTCGTTCTGATTTTAAACACGTTACCACAACACCTTATACATCAAGTCTGCTATATTTTAATAGCACTAGATGTGTTGCATCTTGCTAATTTCATTGCAGAGTTCTATACGGTTAGTAATTTAATATAACTAATGGAAGACAACAAATTATTGAATACATATTATTCTGTTATATATTTTTGAAGTGAACTCGATCGAACAAAAAAGCGACATTAAAAAGAGAAACGCATACATCTATACGATTTACCGTGCTAGAGAATGAGACAGAATACATTGTACAATGTTTCTTATATTTGAAATCTCGTTGCATATTACACTGACCATTACTTTATGTAGTTCGAATGTAGTACGTGTGTGTGTGGGTGTGTGCGTATTACGAAGCCTTGTGAAAGGCATCGTAACCAGTGCGATGAATTGTTCAAGTGTATCGTGTATGAATATTTTATTATATTTTGAAGGTTTTACTACAACCACGTGCGAACTGTACATATGTTTTTTTATATAGTAATACTAGCAGGCCTGGCGGACGTTGTCCTGCTCTGATAATAAAAAGAATGTATACTTATGTGCATGAAACGCTTAAGGCGGCTTGACTTTTTCCGATTCTTTCAACAATTATCATTATATTTCAAACAATGTACACAAAACCTTAACATATTATATACCTAAAGCTTCCTTGTGAATTACTCTATCTATTAGTTAAGACCGCATTACAATCCGTTCAGGAGTTTTTGAGTTTATCGCGAACATCCAAACAGACAGACAGACACGGCGAACGACTTTGTTTTATAATATTTAGTGATTGAAAATTGGCGTCATTATGTTTGATTGCAAATTTGATGTCATTTAAGAATAACAATGACCAACTAAAGACTATTAACTAAAGATTATAATCATCTCTGTTCATCACTGTCACACCGTCTCGCAAGCTTCTTGAATGCTGCACATATACTGATTGATCCCAAAACGAAACAAACTAAAAGAAAACCTCTGCAGCTAGTTTATCACTATCTGTATAGGAATTATGATCCAGTTGAATACTTAATACCCTACTCAGTACCCACTACCATATGTTTAGCCACCGGCTTATTCCAGAATGTGATAAGCCTGTGCGTGTGTTATGGCCTGCGGTTGTGCGCGCGTCACCCAAAAACTACTAGATTGATGTTGACCATTTTTTTTAGTTTTACTTTTTTTTCTTTTTGTATGAGATTGGAGGCAAACGAACAGACGGGTTACCTGATGGTAAGTAATAACCGCCGCCCATGGACAAACTTCTTAGACACTTGGTCCTTATCTAAAAAATATATTAGTGTTATAAGAAACTACAATTTCATAAACACTACGTGTTAAGCGATGTTTGTTTTCTTGTCGTATGGGGCAAGCAATGTTGAGCTTATGTTTTTTTCTTCTGTATACAATATATACTATTTAAATAACCAACAACGCAAAGGAAGTCGCAGGTATCAACAAGTTAGAATCTAAAAATGAACGTACCTACGTAACGTAGATGTAAAAACGTTTTGAAGCGATGATGAGTTAGTTGGTAGTGTGTTCGGACACAGTGTCGAAGGACGTAGGTCCGAGTCCAAGCAACTGATTCGAAGCTTTCAGTGAAGGAAAACATCGTGATGAAACCATAGCATGGTGGTAGGGCTTTTTCTAAGTCCGTCTGGCTAGCTACCACTCTCAAGTTGAAAATCTGTCACCAAGCACCTGTTGGTGTGTTCCGGCAGCTGCACTTGAGAGCCAGTCTCCCTCTAGGTTAAACGTGACTTACCATCTTAGACCACATCATCATTTAATATCAGATGAGATTGTGGTCACACCGTTTACCTATAAAGAATAAAAGATATATATATTTTTATAATCGGGACATTATTACTTCCAGAGTTCACCTCTTTTAGACTTAAACATAATTCCAATATTTTCTCTTAATCAGATGGAACTTACAGTGATAAATAACGAGCTTGTAAATCGCCGTATAGGACTACGACAATTCAAGCATTGGGGGTTCTACGCCGATTTGGTATCATTAGTTATACCTTTAATATCAATAATAACTAATAATTGGACGTACCAACTGGCGAGGTTGATGAGACTGCGCCTTCTGTATGATTTTCATGAACATTTCTGTAGAAGCTTCAAGGTGAGACGTCATATATTTGTTCCTTGGCCCCTTGACACGCGATTGATCGATTTTACGACAGATCGTTCCTATTATTCTTGTACGTTGTTTAATATTCCATGAATTTACGGGCAGTTATTACTTGTGGTGACTATAATTCGAACATGGATATTCACTATTACATACTCGTATTGTAATTTAAATCATAATTTGACTACGAGGATAGTATTTTCAGTGTACTTACATATCTTTTGGTCTGTTAGCGATGCCTAATTTATTATAATTCTTAGTTAAATAGTATGTGATTATAGACCTTTTGTAGATTTCTTACATGTGTCGTTCCTCGTATTCGTACATCTGCTGAAAGTAATGGGTTGAACTCTCTAGAATCTATTTCAAATTTGATTTATGACACCGATTATTTTTAAAGCGACAGAGAAATTTCGAGGGATGCTATTTTTAGTATATGTTATTTACTATACTGGATGCTATGAAGTTATAATGTGTGGATGTTCTACGCATTAAAGTGTCACTGTGCTATTTGTATAATACGACTTTATTTGTGCGGTTTGCAAAGAGTTCTTGATGGTTCTAGTTATTTTTACATTGGTAGGAAATACTGCATTTTGTTTTATAAGCCGTATTATCACTAGGACTAACGCTATGTTATTGTTTTTTCGGGATAACAGTTAAAAGTTATAATGCTATTTAAACATAGAAAAGTAATCAACAATTCTAGAAACAAATAATACAAAAATGGTACCACCTGACCTTAATTTCTTCAGACGAGTCTTAATTTAGAGATATGTCAGAACATATGTTCCAGTATGAATAAAATCTATATTCATTTTCAGAGAACAGTTGGACCAGTTTTATTAAAAATGACAATAGTACTCTTCCTTTTACATGCAATGACGTGTGGATGGATTTATATTGCTTGTAAAGGTACAAAATATTTATGTACAATTATTGTATACCTAATATTAATGCCAAACTGGTATCCACATCAATATCTATGTAACTCTGTCTATCTGTTTGCTTAATTTCACGGCTTCTAGCTCTGAATCTGATAAAGCATATAGATTAGTTTTCACCCTGAATATACCAACAAACATGTAATTTTTTTATGCAATTGGAGGCAAACCGTATATACGGGTTTTCTGATGATAAGTAATCACCGCCTTTCATGGATACCTTCGACTCTATGACCATCATATATGTATTGCCCGCCTCTTAAGATAGGAGTAGGCTTCTTGAAAGTTCTTGAAGTTATATTGGTCTGGACATATTACATTATGGTAAAAATTATCAATAGTGAATCATTTTGTATGGGACAATTGAATATTTTCAGGTGAATTTACCATTAAATTTGAAATACCTGAGGAAGTTAACATTACAATAGACTATGAACAGTGGTCTCTTCCAAAAGATAGACATGGAGGTAAAGTAATTGACTAGTATTAAAATAATTTTACATTAAGGGAAATAATTGACCCCAGACCTTATTTTTAGTAAATACGAAATGATTTACTTTAAAAAAAAAAATGTTGTAATTAAGAAGTTTTCTTGTATTTCAATGATTACAACTGAATAATAGAAGGCGAAAAAGATTTGCATATCTACTGATTGCAATGAATTGTTTCATATATGTAAATATGTCAATATATCTATCTAAAGGCAGTTATTTATTTATGATATATAGTAGTTACAGCTACCAGTTAATCTAAGATACGTAATTGTCGATCGAAGTGTGATAGAATAGTACGAATAGTTACATTACAATCAATGCTTTCCTTGAGATAAGTAACTACCGATCGAAGTGTGATCATAAATAGTAACAATCAGTATTTAATTTAATTTAAGTGGCTGTCCAATGGCTGTTACAATCAATGATTCACTTAAGGCATACAACTGCCGATCGAAGTGTGAACGAATAGTATGAATAGTTACAATAGATGTTTAAATTGAGATAAGTGACTGGCCGACCCAAGTTTGATCGAATAGTACAAATAGTTACAATCAATATTTGTTTCGTGAAAAAGTAACTACCGATCGAAGTATGAACGAATAGTTACAGAGTCAATGCCTAACTCAAGTAATTACCGGTTGAAGTGTAAACGAATAGTTGCCTTAAATGCCATCACTGAGAGGAATCACATGGTGCTGCTGTGAAGACGAGTTTCAGATCTTTCTATCACAATCTTGCACTGTATATACTCGATCTGATAATTAGATACAAATAAATATAAGTCATAGTTTTCATGCATTATGATGTGTAATCTTATTTCGTAAATGCAGGATGTGCCAGGGTCACGAAAAACTTTAAACAGAGTGGTTTGAGAAGACCAAGCTTCGTGGTACCGAAGTATTGGCAGGATGACTATGTCGTTGCTATGACATTCATTATATTCATTCACACTCACACAAGCCTTGATGCTGTAAGTAATTGAAATAATTACCATTTTAATTTTAAAAAAAATGTCGTGTATCTTCCAATAAATTATCCACTTAATTCGTATTTGAACCAAAATGACATTTATGATTAAGAAAAACGAAATGGAAATGAAAATGAAGCAAATAGAAATTATAATGCTTCATTTTAAATTGTATTGGAATTTTTTTAGTAATTTTATTTGAAATTTTATCTCGAAATCTTCAACAGTATTACCATTTTATAATATTTTGTTATGTTTAAAATTCAAATATTGCAAAACAAGAATGTTGCATTGATGCAATTTTTTTGTTAACGTTAGTATTATATTAATATACTGGCTTTTGTCTGAGAATTCCTTCTCCTGAATATTGTTTTGTATCAATAACGTGCTTTATCTGAATGGGTTTTGTGGTGTCTTTTATTTTTTTGATTGTAATTTGGTCCTTACTACTTAGGCGTAAAAAGAACGCGTTGTAATACGTAATATCTGTCAATAAAAGGCTTTTCAAAATCAACAGACACTTAGTTTTGTATTTATATTAAAATGATTGAATAATAATGTTGAAGCCATTGCTAAAAATTTAACTAAAATTCATATCTTGCGTTGAAATACAGTACCCAGCTTTTAATTTGGTACATCGTGCCAGAGAGAAGTCTCACATATTCGGAATAAGTTTGGTTTTGTATAGCGTTATCTTTGTCTCTCGCAGTTCTCGCGCTGTACGATAGAGAAAACGCTTTGCAAAACCGAAGTAAGCCAATTGTATATGGACGTCTCACTCTTCGCCCTGGCGTACCAAATCAAATGATGGGTTCTCTACGTTTACAATACCAGTGTTTCAAAGAGTAATTTATTACTATAATTTTGTATTTGTAATTGGATTACAAACAATAATGCTTTCTATGTATCTTTTAATACCTTCAGGTAATGGCCTTAACCATAGAACAGGTTTATTATAAAGTTGTCATAAACGCCGTCATGTATCTTATCGATATATGGATGACGAGCGCAGCGATCAGTTCTGTGTATACCAAGTTTAGGGAGCTCTATCAGTACGATTATAATGTAAAGAATCTGACCACTTACCTGACTCACTGTGATCTATCACCTGCGTTGTTGGAATCTGTGAAAGTTTACACGACGCAGTTATGGAGAAGGCAACGAGGTATTCTTTTTTTTGCCTTTTTCCGAAGTTGAATTTTTGGTTAAAAGTAACGAGAGCCAGTGGGTTGAAGTTGCAGGGTAATTTGTGCAAATACTGGTGGATTTGGCTTGCATATTTGAATGGATTTTAGATGACTACACAGATGGAGACTAATACCTTTCGAGGGTATGTGTGTACGTCTGTTCCTTTGATAAAGACTATAGGCTAAACGGCTTGATGCATTTGGATATATGAGGAGACTTTGGTATGTCTTAACAGTGTGAGAGACATAGTCTATATGTGTTTATAGTGGGATCTTACTATTTTTTTATGTAACGCTTAATTACCCTTCTATTGTATAATTAGCTGCTAACTGCGTTTTAGCCTGCGTTGTTTACTATCTTAACAATGTATTCTATGTACAAAGGAAAAAACGTACAGTAATGAAAGCAAAAATATATTTTGTTTACAAAATTTCCTTGTAAACAATGTTGTATGTAAATAATATCAAATTATACTATGAAAATAAACCGGTGGTTGATTTCTCCAACTAATTATATATACTCAATAAAGACTTAAAAATTCCAAATAATTGTCAAGCCAACTATTAAAGTTACTCGGCTATTGAATGTATTGTGTATTTTATTAAAAAGCTTTGAAATCTTGCTTAAATATATGTATATATTTAAGACCCCAACTCCACTTTTCCAATATTATTACTGCCATTATCAAGTACAATATTATTACAAAGTGTCTTGTGATGACTGTAGTCTTCCGGCCTTGTTTTATGTGCCCGGAGTTGGTCTGAACATGCCAGAATTCAGTTATATAACTTTATTATGGTTTTATGTCTTGATAAATATACAATTTTGATAGACAATATTATAAATCATTACTTGCGCTTTATCGTCTTTTCTAGCGAAGCAAATGAATTATGAAATTTCTTACAGGGAACTGGCTTCCAGAACTGGCTGCTAACGCTCCTATGTGCATCAGAGAAGATCTGTTTGGAGCGCTTTACATGCATCATCTGAGAATACCGCCGCTGTTTCGACAACTTCCGTCATATTTTACTCGACAGCTAGTCGCCAGGTTTCACAGGATAGTGATATTTCCAGGTATATTGTTTCAGAGCTGTACCCCGTGTCCATTATAGGTTTTAGCACTTGGTTATAATCTCATCTGATATTAAATTACAATGTTACCTAATATGGTTAACACTCAAACTATATGGGGGTTGACATTCAATTCATCATCTCAGCCTACAGAGGTCCACTGCTGGACATAGACCTCACCACACGATCTCCACAGCGTACGGCTCTGTGCCGCCTGTAACCAACGGCTCCCCGCAACCTTAATTATGTCATCGGTCCATCTGGTGGGGGGCCATCCAACGCTGCGCTTTCCTGTTCATGGTCGCCACTATAGGACTTTTCTGCCCCATCGACGTCAATTGCATTTGCCAAAAACACACCTACAGATGCTCATTGGAGAAACATTTTCAAGTCGAAGAGAGGGGGAGGGTCTAAGCATTAGAAATGACCTTACCACTACGCATCATGGTGTTTTCATTCACAGAATGATCAGGCTTACTGCTGGATATGCTACCTCAGAGTTTTCTACGCTTCAAAGCCAAAAGAAGTCATGGATAAAGTTATTTCACTTATAAAACACTAGCAGCCGCACGCGACTTTGTCTGCTTTTTTATATTTTTACTATATAGTATGAATCGCACGGCAAGATAGCTCTTAGAAAGCAGGATTACCTCCAAATTAATCGACCCCTATCGTTAAATTTTGGCCAAGTTAAAGAAAATTAAAAAATTGTAATACCTTGTTCTTATGTTTAATTCTAAGGTTTGAGCTATCAGTACGAAAAAAAATATATATATTTGTATACTTATTGTTAAGGGTACAGAAGGGGACATAGGATACGTTACATCCACAAAAAATGTACAGTGTCCGAGAGTCAAATCGATGGTGTTTGGAACTAAGGTGCAGGCACCTAGTAATAAAAGAATGCTTAACCAACAACTCTTTTATATTCATACACCGATATATAAATTTTATGTCATTGTTTACACTATCTCAATTGAGCTATATGTAGGTACGTGTAATGATTTCAGGCAAATGCATAGTGCAAGAGGGAGATGTATATGCGTGTATGTGCTTTATTCATGAGGGGGAAGTAGAGAAATGGTCCATCGACAAGAGGTATGTTTGTTTATTGTGCTTATGCCTGTATACAGCAAATCAGAGGTATAGCTACCGTCGTATCAATGTCACGTGGACCCCGATCTACAGGGGTCCCGATTTGTATCAAATATTCTTAATAAATGTATTCCCACAATTTCAACAGTATACTCTGACTATGAAGAGATACTGTTTGTGCGTTTTAATAATTCTTAATTTATATATAGTGTAATATACGATATATTCAATGATAATATTCAAAGATAATACACATCTCAAACCCAATATCATTTTGATAACGGGCGTCCTTAAGAACAGCTACGACACTGCATCAAACCTACACAATTCATGTTGTTTTATTAATTTCTACTCAATAATGGTCGGTAATGAGTTTCCCGTGTAATATATGTGTGCATCATATCGTTTAAAAAAAATGTTACGTTATTATTTTCAAATATTTCCGCTTAATCGCTCACGCCTGCCATGGCTTTGGATTGACGTTGCACCTTTCTAAACTTGACTACTTATTACGAATTTACTTTGCTACAAATATGCCAATGCTTTGGATGCTGTGACGTCATTCACTATGATTGGTGTTTCTGAACAAGTGTCAACAAGAAATTTTATTTAATTATTAATGTATTGGATTAATTAAAAATTTCACTTAATATAGTATGCTTGGGCTATCGTCTTTTTTATTTCTATTTTAATAAATTTTGTTACATTTCACCAGCGGTGAAAGAAAAATGATGTCGTTATTGACTGTCAACGGATACTTTGGGTTCATTCCCGGACTGTTTCCGAATACGGCATTTCAGTTCACATATTATGCTCGTACAGTAAGCGTTGTTCTTTTTGTCAATATCTTCTTTGTTTATATATATTATTTGTAGTATATACCATCATCATCTCCATTTCTTTATCCTACCTAAGTAGGGTCGGCACAACATTGCTTGTCAGATGTTGTCTCAGTATTCACACATATCGTTTTTCGCACAATCCGTCCATATCTTTTCGTTCTTCTTCTACTCTTATATCCGTCCACCTGCATACTTAAAACATTTCTAGTTCATGATATTCATCTCTCCGCATGGCATGCTCTTATCATGCTAACCTATTACTCCTCAACTTCTCTCGTCACTGCTGCTATTTTACAATTTTCCTCTGACATACTCATTCTCAAACGTATCCATTCTGGTTACACCAAATATCCGTCTTAACATTCGTATTTTTGCTACATTTAATCATTTCTCATCCATCTCTTTCGTAGTCCAGCAGTCAGAGTAGTACTTCTTTAATATACAATTATTTTGTGATCAAAGTGTAATTTAAACATCACGCAATAGTGTTATTTCAACTCTTCGATTATTGCATTACGAATCAATTTGCCTTGCATGTTTACAGGTTGTAGATTTGGTGTACTTGAAACTGAAAGACTGGCAGGATTTGTTGGACAGTTATCCTGATGTGAAACGCGACCTGTACACGAGTGCGGGACAACTCAGGAGGGATTTAGCTAAATGATGCTATATTTGTTTTGAGCTATGCTGTTCACTCATAATGCATATTGTTTAATTATTATAATGACAATCACCTTATCTTTCATTTATTTCTTTTATTTTACTTCATATAACAATTATCGAAGTACAAGTTCTTCTTCTTTAATTTGTGACGCCGAGTGTAGGTAATAACCTATTGACATCTCTCGAGTGACATTAAACGTCAAATGTCAAAAACGTCAAACACAACTTCCTGAACATAGATTATTAATACAACATATATTGAAGTGTTCGCAACGCTGCAAATAAACGGTAGTCCGGTGAAACTGGCAGCAGTGTAGAGTGTAAGAAAAAAAAACGCTGCAGTTAAACCTAATTTTATGAGATAATTTCTTGCTATCTGGAAGTATCCATTATAATTAGTAAATTATAAATCTTTTCAATTATAAATCTTTTTTAACAATTGGTTCGTTTTAATTATTTAAATTTGATCGTTTATTCTTTTATCATTTATATACGAACCCTATAGACACATAAATCCTATTGGAAATTGAATAGCCGGATAAATCTGTATTAACAATTTTATAATTATGACTGTACATGTACTTTTTTTTAGTTTTGTGACAAACAAATTATACCAACTTCTTTAATACACGTCACGAATATGATATAAAATAATGTTATTTGTCCATTTATATGTGTGGATTTGATCACATAACGGTTTAATTGTTTTTTTTTTTCAATTTTTTACGATATGATGTCATTACTAAAACGGTAAATTATAATACGCAATTGAATTTTAAAAACAATAGAAAATAAATTTTGAATAACAATAATTTATAGAAAATGTATATGAGTACATGAAAATTATTAAGAAAAATTATATCGCTATATAACGACTTCATGTTTTCATTGAATTCAAAGGTATAAACTATATTGATTTAGAAAAAACTAAAAACAATAATTTTTAAAATCAGGGTTTTTTATGATTTTAATATGGCTTTGTACATATATGTAAGCTTCATATAACATTTCGAAATGTATATGCTGTAAAATGTATTCACAAGATTTTAAAAAATCATAAAAAAAAAATGTATGATAATTAAAATACGACAGGAAAGTAATAACTGTGTAATAAAAACGTGCGAAACCGAGGGCACAGGTAGTTTCGTATACAATTGATAAATTAACAGAATATTTTTTATACTATTACAAAGTGGCAATTTTATGGAATTTAATACGCTTTGCGTCTTCCAGCCCTCGCGAAGGGAAGCCGAAACAATTTGAGATAATATGCCTTTGAATATCTTATACAAATAATATTGTGCTATTATCGCCTTTTTATTAGGGCTTGCAAAAAAGGTGCTGGGGGTGTTAGAAATTTTCTCGCCGATGTTTTTAAAAGACAGTCACGTTGTGGTTTCGAATAGGTTGTTTCTTTGAAAGAAGATTAAATAAATGTATGTGTTTTCTTCCTACTTTGTTGTCTTAGCATAACTATATTCAGAATTAACAATATATTGGAAGAGAGAGATGGCAGCAATTTGATACGTGGGGTATTTCACTTGAATGCGGATAAGATTGTCGCCATTCATTCATTCATTAAAATCTTAACCATTAATGAATAAAGTATAACTAAGTATTTATCTGAATAGAAAGATTAGTAGATTTTTTTAATAATAGGAGGCGACTATTTATGTATAAGAAGAGGTCATCCGATATACCTGTGTCCACTAATGTTCACAATACCACCGAGAGGTACCAGAACAATAACTGAAATAATAACAAAAAATATCAACTGGTTTAGCTCCATATTTCTATCTCTTTCTAATATATTATTTTTACCACGATTTAATTTAAAATAGAAGTAATTCTTCACGCAACTAAATACTGAAGCTATTGTTATAAATATCTAAATATGTATATCGCTTATTATTTTCATATTAGGTAAATGACTACTAAACATTTTAACAATGTTTTATATTTAGAGTACTTCTTATGATTGATCGAGATATGTCAATCTTAAATGATCAATCATAAGCAAGTGTTATAAATGTCTAAATATATCAATTATTATTTTCATGTTGGTTAAATAATTGCTAATGATTATTATAAAGTTCTATATTTAAAGTACTTCTTATGATTGGTCGAGATACTGTCAATCTACAACGACCAATCATAAGCAAGTAAATTGGTGGGGATGAAATCACAATAGCCCGCATTCAGAGGTATGTCGGGCATTCGTTATTCAAGATCGAGAGCAAACACATGGGATATATCGCCTTTAGGCTGTTGTAAGTAAAACGGTACTGTAATAAGACTGATAGTTAATACTGCGTAAAGTGTTTTTGTATTTAAAGTCCCTGCTACTGGTTGATGAACTAACACGGTTTACATCTCAGAAGCGGGATTAGCAACTTAGTGCCCACAACAAGATCTAAAATACGCATAAGTATTTGGTGAACATACGTAGAAAACGTAAGTGTAATTTATTATTTTATTTCGTTATGTTTATCTACCCTCGTGGATCCTTCTAAAGAATATTTTATTTGAATTTCAAATGAGATGAGGTCGTGATTATCGAAGTAAAAATGAGACAAGTTTATTTTTGTTGTGTATAGACCTACGGTTTTAAAGTTTAAAGTAGTAACTACGAGCATACATTTTTTTTGATACATTAAGACTTGCTAAGGCCAAAATAACAAGTGTAAGCGTTTATTAGATGTGCTGACCCAGCTTGTTGACGAATTTAGCTCTTTTGACTATAGTAAGCTGTTTTGTTAAAGCAATAATAATATATCCGTAGGTAATGAAAAAAAATCCTGTATTAATTGTAGTGTTTTTTCTTGTAATATACGTTGAGTCTGTGACTACGTGGATGAATGAAGATATTCTCGTAAAATGGTGGCGCCTCCACAAACTCGTAAAATGCAGGCGCCTCCACAAAGATTTCGTGACACAACATGAAACCGTATCCATGGTCGCGGGCGTATGCGCTTGAGACTGAAAAAAATTGTGGCAGTCTCTGCAGTCGGTTGCAGTCCGGGCGGTCCAGGGTAAGGTTATCGCCACGGGCGATTGGTCAGTCCCGCTCCAGTTTGCATTATATGAGAAGGGCGAGCTAACGATATCGTCGTCATCTGCGCTCCAGGACACGATCACGTGTTCTGGAATGGCAGGTGACGCGCCGTGCATAGTCGAGGTATTCACCTAGGCACAGAACTTTGCGCCTTCGCACACCGTTAACACGTCGCCGTAATCCCGAGTGAACAATTTGTTCATTGAAATATTCGGTTGTGCTCTTAGGGCTTTGTATAATACAAGCGATCGCAACAGGTATCAGGTCTTAAATAGTGTAATGCCTGGATATTGATCCTTTTATGCAAAGAACAAACTGTTAATACATGCCTTCACAAAGTTGACTAATTTGCACGGATCTAGGGTGGAGCGATAAGTAAATAGTCCATTACGCCTTACCAAAATTAACAGGGGTAGCTAAAACTTGGTATCACGGTTCCCTCGCTTCTATTTTCAGAATGTCCGAATTTCCAGAATGGAAACTACAGTTAAAAGATTTTTCCCCAACTAGGGATAATTATGCTCATTTACTAACTAAAATGCTCCACAAAAAGGTACGCCATAGGGAGTTGCTCTTATATCAATGTGAAATGTGAGGAAAACGTGCAGTCGACTGTATCATAGCAATATAGAAGATCGTGGTGTTAGATTAGAAGCACAATTTGAAGACTGCAAAAAGTGCTGCTTTGTTGTAAGGGACAGCAGCTGAGGTAGACACTAAATTTTGATTGCAAAAACGGGCAGTTCGAGTAATGTACAATGAGGGACCTCGCGAATCATTAAAGGTTAAGTTTCAAGAATTCGGTGTCTTAAATCTGGCTTCCCAATACGTTCTTGATAATTTAATGTATGTTCGAAAAAACTAGAAATTGACAAACCGGTCGTTCCATGTTTTAGACTCGGTAAAACCAGTAACAGTGTTAGATTTTTTTGTATAACAAAGTCCCAAAACATATTACCGATTTTCTAGACTATGAGTAGTGCCATTTTAAGCGGGTTTTGGTGTCGAAAGGGCTTTTATAGAGTGGATCGATAAGTGAACGATGGTGATGTCTGGAATTGACTCCTTTCTGTACACCCACTAAAATTGATTGTAACATATACATATATAATATATGTGTATGTTAAAAAGATAAGCGCCTTCTTAGGGCCTAAATTGTATAAAGTATATTTGATTTGAGTATCTGGTTGATTTAGGAAATGAGGGTACTTTGGTCCGTGTTTAGCATTAGACTGGAAGGTAGGAGAGGTGCCTTTATTAAGGGGATAGGTAACGTACCATATAGCCCACTTGGTAATGCGAATGTCATGATCGAGGTGCAGGAGTGTAGTAGAAAATTACGTGGAGATTGGTAGTAGATGACTTTTTAAACAATTGCCCGGTACTATTAAGACTACACTTTCACGGAAGGACCCTCTGTCAAAATGATAAAGTCGGAATCCGGTATTTTAAGCGTAGAGACTTATTTTATTTGCGCACTCTTATTCGTGGAAGAGACTCGCATTAAATACGGCGAATTAAGGGTGATCCGGGTTAACTAGCGCAAATCTGTTTCAGTTCTTGTGCTTCGTCTTACGCATTAATGTATATGAACGGTATTTTGATATATCATTCGACGAGAGAATGGCCCGTCAAGTATTCAGAGAGCATTTTGGTTAGTTTGTCGCACCAACCAGTTTAATTATGGCCCAAACGACAAGCTTCATTAGTATACAATTTAAAACTTTTACTAAATCATGCGGTATAAAGCACGTGTCGCCACACCCCCGAAAGAATGTAGCAATAAATCTAGACGGGCCAAATGGCTTATGGGATGAACATTTACCAGACATACAGTTGGGTATTTTGCTAAATGACTTTACGCCTGAAGTGAGGGAGAGTTTAGACAATATTAAGACTAGCGCTGGTGGCCTTATTAGGAAACAACAGGTGAAAAAAAAAAAAGACGGTAGGATAGGTATAGAAAGATGGGAATGAATTAGAAGGAAGGCGATTTGGTTAGAGTATAAAGAGGTGCGATAGGTATAGAACAGTCAAAGAAGCTCGAACCTAGATGTAATAGAAGTCCCTACAGAATTAAAAATGTGCTCCCCAACGATAGATTCGTGGTCGAGGATATGCCTTTCACAAAGTCTAAAGTCTAGTTAGAGGTTTGCGGCTATAGTAGCTATTTATAAAACATATCGTTGGATTCGTTTCAACGAACCCGTACCAACCGATTCCGATTCTGGTTGTGGCGATTTGTAAATTGACGTATAAATTAATGTATTCATACAAATGAACATGGATATTGTACACTCACAGAAATAACGGGTTTATTAGAGGCTGGCTAATAATCGATTATCAAATTGGTTGTCGTTGATTACACAGTATGCTTAAAGTAAAAA
The DNA here is from genome assembly GCA_035772565.1 of Antheraea assamensis. Taxonomy (NCBI): domain Eukaryota; kingdom Metazoa; phylum Arthropoda; class Insecta; order Lepidoptera; family Saturniidae; genus Antheraea; species Antheraea assamensis. Next base: position 1,847,013 of record JAQQSE010000060.1, read on the forward strand.
AAAAATAAGAATATGATGTTATGATAACAGCAATGTTAATGTGATTCTAGGTACCGATGATTAGTGTCATGTATCATCGCAAGTAGCTAAAGTATTTAGTGGCTGAAATATTTGCTGGTCAATGTCGTCGACCAGTAAATACCGATTCATTAGGGTCACGTACTGATGAATTGGTGTGAGGTGCCAGGTAACGGGTACCTCACATTTTAGCAATTAGTGCAACAGTGTCTACTTGTCAAGGTCATGGACCAATAAATACACTACCAATATAAAAATATGTGGCTAGGCTATGGAGGGATGTCAGGTAACCGATATCCTTAAAAGCAATGTTAACGTGATTGTAGGCTTTGATGAAAGTATTTAATGGCTGAAATATTTGCTGGTCAATGTCTTCGACTAGTAAATACCGATTCATTGGTTAGAGTCGCATACTGATGAATCGGTGTGAGGTGCCAAGTAACGAGTGCCTCACATTTTGGCAAAATAGCTCAAGTATTTAATGGCTGAAATATTTACTGGTCAGTGTCTTCGACCAGTAAATACAGATTCATTGGTTAGGGTCACGTACTGATGAATCTGTGTAAGGTGCCAGGTAACGGGTGCCCACACTTTTGGCAATTAATGTGTGGCACCGGTAACAAACATCGTGTCAGACGGTTAGAAGCGCGGCTAATGGTACCAGCTGCACCGCGCGCGATCTGCGCACCTCGACACTGCGAGGAACCCCCGCACGTCGTGCACGCAGTCTTCAGAGATAGTCATCCCACGCTACTGGTCAAGATACCCGTGATTAGTGTCATGTATCATCGTAAATGGTTCAAGTATTAAATGGCCGAAGTATTTGCTGGTCAACGTAATGGATCAGTAAATACTGATTCATTGGTTAGAGTCACGTACTGATGAATCGGTATGAGGTGCCAGGTAACGGGTGCCTCGCGTTTTAGCAATTAGTGTAACAGTGTATATACTGGCCAAGGGCATGGATCAATATATATACTGCCAATATGTAACGATGCCAGGGATGTCAGGTAACAGACACCCTTAAATTATAAAGATTTGCTGATTAAGGTTATGGATTATGACATAATGTAAAGTAATTGTATTTGAGCTTTAATTAGATACTAAATGTAATGTATCACTAAGCCAGTGAGTTATATTGATTTTTTTTAATCGTATGGCTAAATAGAGTATCCATTTTTGTAATTACAATTGAACATTTAATTCTCTCAGCCATTTTAAGGCGTCGTCGATAAGATTGATCAGTTTGTCAGGGGAACCGTTGTATTGTCGAAGTGGACATTCCTCGATGATGTGTTGGATTGTTTGCCTTTCCGCCCCGCAATCGCAATGTGCAGCTCACGGTCTACTTTCTGCACATGGGCGCTACCTAACCACACCGGCTGTAGTTCTCAATACATCGGCGTTTGCGTCCCAACTAGTTCCAGTCAGTTTTAGAAGCACGTTATTTCTAGATTGCAGTTTCCGCGAAGTCTTTTCAAGATGCTCTTTGTATGTAAGTGAACGGTCAAGTACAACACCCAGGTACTTGGGGTAATGGTTGTGACGCAACTGTATGCCATTAAATGAAACCTTTAGTTCAGCCTAGCTAATTGGTTATTCAAATGGAAACAACATGTTTCTGTTTTACTTTCTGCCAGAATTTTCATGTCTTCTGATAATGTAACTTCCATATCTGAGAATACCTTTGCTTGGGTTATCAGGCATATGTCATCAGCGTAAATAAATTTTCTGGAGATAGTACCTGGTAAATCATGTATATATAGGTTAAATAAAGTTGGGGCTAAAACAGAACCCTGAGGAAGGCCATTATTTAACAATCTGAAATCGCTGTCTAAATCCAGTTTGTTCTATAGGTAAGACCTCTTCGATAAAGTTGTATTGATAATAATGCGTGATTAGTTTGATTTCCTTCAGGACTTAAACACCTAAAGATTATTATTTTAAACAGAACGTATGTGACGCCATTATATTTTTTACATATTTCTAAATGAAATAGTTGGAGTACTTAACGATTTTTTTTTTCTTACCAACGAGGGACTCGTTGAAAAAAGGATGGCCGAGCTGTTATAAATGACTACTAAACATTTTAACAATGTTTTATATTTAGAGTACTTCTTATGATTGATCGAGATATGTCAATCTTAAATGATCAATCATAAGTAAGTGTTATAAATGTCTAAATATATCAATTATTATTTTCATGTTGGTTAAATAATTGCTAATGATTATTATAAAGTTCTATATTTAAAGTACTTCTTATGATTGGTCGAGATACTGTCAATCTACAACGACCAATCATAAGCAAGTAAATTGGTGGGGATGAAATCACAATAGCCCGCATTCAGAGGTATGACGGGCATTCGTTATTCAAGATCGAGAGCAAACACATGGGATAGATCGCCTTTAGGCTGTTGTAAGTAAAACGGTACTGTAATAAGACTGATAGTTAATACTGCGTAAAGTGTTTTTGTATTTAAAGTCCCTGCTACTGGTTGATGAACTAACACGGTTTACACTATTAGTTGCCTCTCTTTGTCACAAAATTCTTGTCTATTACAACTTTCTACTAATATTCCTATTCAGATGTATACTTATTTATTTGAATTTTATTTGTTGCAATAATGCCTACGCTAAATCATTGCTACAGCTTTCATACGCTTAAACAATGCACGTTTGTATTGTTTACGAAATGTTCTTTTTTAGCCATTAAAGAACTTGTTCTATCATCCTGTATAACACGTGCTAACATTTTTCTTTTTTTCGAGCTGACATACCCTATTGGCTTTTATGGCATATACAGATTCACTGGACTACTAATACACGCACTAATACATATGTAATTACACTCATACATTTTATATCAGTTACGTGTAACCGATTGTAATTGTGATAGCTTAACTAAAATTGTCACCGCAAGACATTTTTACGTTTCGCGTCACACATAAAGACAATTGCAATCAAAGATTCGCGACGATTGTCGTATCGGACCTCATGCAACACTCTAACCCCAAAACGAGGTCGGTTAATAACCTGTATTTAAATCAAATGTTTAACGCAAAAGCATTTTTTTTTATCAGAGCAATTTCCACAATATCGCTTTGAGAGAAAATAATCAGCATTATGCTTGATATATCGTGTCGCTTGGAGTCTGCAATTTGCTTTGTTATTTTAATATTGTTTGTAATATAATAGCAATGTAATGGTATTACATTTTTATACACTGCTGAAGCACAATTTGGATATGTATACAAACCAAGAATACAGGTATCTAACAGCTGTAGAATAGTCACCGACGCGTCGGTTAGAATAGTAACGGTTAGCTAATGTGTATTATACACTGGTGCATATAAATAAAACTGAATTTTCTGTAGTTTACCCGACAAATTTTTTTACATGGCTAAACTGATTTTGATGGGTCGTTTACGGAAAGTTACAGGATTTTTTAGCGTATATAATATAAGCAAATATATCATTGCTCTTTTCCATACTAGTTAAGTGGTAATGATAGAATTAAAAATTATTTATAGAAGCAGTATTGACGAAAATACAATAAAAAAGTAAAAGACGGCTCATAATTAAGCCAAATATAATGCGTAGTTCTCATGAAAAAAAAAATATTACAAGAGTGCACAAGCTAACATTCACCGTAGCCGTAGCGTGTAAGCCGACATGACGGTGGCGACTGGCGATGGATGGTTCGTCTCAGTGGGCGCCGTTGTTTTTGGATACTTCTATGCTTACAGTAGTGGTATAGTGCAAGAACATTGCCGTGCTACATTAAAAAAAATAGCATTATGTTACTATAAAAAAGTAAAGTTTATTTAACTGTTAACGGCTATTTCTACAACTACTAATGCGATTCTAAAAAGTATATCGCTATAAAAAAGCTATATTATTTCTGTGTGAACTATGATTTATTCTCTACTAGCGGCCCGCTCCGGCTTCGCACGGGTATAAAATATATAGCCTACGTCATTCACTGAAAAAATGATTAAAATCGATACAGTAGTTTTGATTCATTCATTACTGCCCGTGGCCCGCACACATTATTTTTGATAAATCTCGTAGGGTTCAGCCTGCGTTTGTTGCAATGTAAGCGGAAAAAATGTAATTATTTACATCACATTAGAAACCTTCCTCTTTAATCACTCTATCTATTAAAACAAACTGCATCATAATCCGTTGCGTAGTTTTAAAGATTTAAGCATACATAGGGATATAGGGACAGAGAAAGCGACTTTGTTTTATACTATGTAGTGATAATTTTCATGTAACAGGTACAAATTCGTGAGTGATTGTTACTTACTACTATAGATATGTATATAAAATATCTTGAATATATTTATATAGCTATTTGTGAATGTTATGTACATCAGATTTCTATACGATTGAAAATAAAGATATAAGTACGGACACTAGAACTACAGGTTAATTAATCTGGGTAATAATGTCCGTATATCCATATGAATTAATTTTATATACACAAAGTACCCACTAAAAAAGCAATATCTTAGATCATTCAATCTCCGAGAGATAATGAAATGGACATAATATCGTATTTCTTGAATCTAATCAAGCTGGCCGTAGAATTTTCTCTATAAATAAGTCTGTATGAACGGTTGGGTCGTTGGGTGCAATCTTCTTATTAATTCTCCGGCTATGAGGTTCAAATTAAACTCAATGGTGAAACGGACCGTGTATATCGATGGCCCAAGTAATAAGCTATGTACTATTATTCGTTTTGGTAATTGAGAAATGACCGAAATCTATAAAAATAGATAAAATTCAATTATCTGTTTGTAATTTAAAATTTTTTACTAAATGAATATGAAAGCATATACGCTACTTATAACAAAAACACATTTTAATAATGTTTTGTAAGTCTGTCTATTTGTTTTATAAATACCTACGATCCAAAAAAAAAATTCACTTGCCTCGTGGTTTCATAGAATCACACATTTTTTAAAATGTTTGAATGCTATGAATGACTTTCTCTTATTTTGTATCTCTTTTGTGCACATATAGGTAGTAGGGTCATATCCAAATTTGATTATAAAAATTATAGTTTCAAATAGGTGATAATACAAAACAGGTAATTATATCTCTATTAGTTATATAGTGAAAAAAACTATAAAAGTAAAAAAAAAGCAATTATTATACCAAAACAAACCGCAGAATTTTATGATTCGAACCCGTTAAATAATAATTCCTTGTTTCCTATTTCATCTCTTTTATTTAATTAACCAGTTAATTAATTCGTTTATAAGCGCATTTATTTGCAGATTAATCGGTAGATTTCCAGATAGCTTTACTACGGGCATTTGTTTTGAGCTAAAATTAAATGGTAACAACAACAGCTTTGGAATTGTAACCAACGGCACCAACAATACAACCTTCATAAATTCACCACAGTTATTTTACAATTAACTTCAATTTAGACCATTCCGTATTGAAATGTTCGATAATTGCTCTAAACAGAATTAAGGAATTTAACTTCACAGTTCAGTATTAAATTAACTTAATTAGATATGAATAAATATATAATATTAGTATGGAAATAATAAATACCTATTATTATATATTAATGTACATGTTTCGGAATTCGCGTGTACTTAAGAGTTTAAGCTGGAGACGTTATGGGTTGACCGTGAAGGAAAACGCAAACCTAAGAAATATTCTTGTAGTGCCACCGTCTATAGGAAAAATATACATTATACAACTTGGATTTCTCGGTGTTTGCTATCGCCAGTACGTCGTGGGCTGATGTAGTGATTATACTCGAACCTTCCGTTGAGAAGAAGCCTTTAACAGTGAGAGACATTTACAGGTGAGTTATTATTACAGACTCATTTCTGTTTCTTTCTTTACTGAGTTTTATAAATTAATGTTTTGTCTACTAAAAAACGAATGTTTTGTCATCTACAATTCATAATAATTAATAATTTCTTTAAAAAAAAATCCTTACCAATATTGTAAATGCCTATGTGAGTTTGTTACGTTTTCACACCGTAACTATCCAGCCAGTTGTCATAAAAACTTGTACACTTATTGTCAGGAGTACCAAAAAGGACGCAGGGTACTTTTTTATACAAAGAAAAGAATATTGTTATAGTATAAGACTTTCGTTTCCTCATCACGACAAATCTATACAGAGTTAAACTCTACGCTATTTTCCTCACCTTATCTCTTTTTATTACCTCCTCTTATTTCACTCTACTCTTGTTTTAACGCCATGTCCAACAGCCACTAGTCGAATACAAAACTTATACGCTCACGTATGCTTAAACAGAATGATATATTTTAGTATCGCTGAATTTTAATACTGTATCTGGTAGTCCGACCGACCTAGGTAAGCAGCAGACGGCAACTCAATGCAACTTGTGTGAATATTAATCGACTTATATTCATAACTAATGTAGCGTCCATGTTAAAATTTTTAGCATATTACATATGTAGTTTAAGCAATATTTTGAAATAAAAAAATAAATAAAAAACAATCGTTCAAGTTACTGAAATGTTTACTTTCGGTTTTGTACATGAAAATTTTAATTAAATCTTAAAGACGGCGATACATTTTCTACACATTTTATTGTTTCTTTTTATATTTTATTATAAACCAGCGGTCCGCTCCGGCTTCGCACGGGTATAAAATACATAGCATATGTTATTCACTAAAAAAATGATTAAAATCGATCCAGTAGTTTGGATTTATTCATTACTGCCCGTGGCCCGCACGCGTTAAATTTGGAGTACCTTAAAAATAACAGTATTTCTCCACTATTTAATTTATGTTATTATACATATAAACCTTCCTCTTCAATCACTCTATTTATTAAAAAAAACCGCATCAAAATCCGTTGCGTAGTTTTAAAGATTTAAGCATACATAGGGATATAGGGACAGAGAAAGCGACTTTGTTTTATACTATGTAGTGATTTGTTCATTAAATAAAATTGCATGTAAAAAAATTTAAAATCCAACATGGCTATTCTTTTCAAGCCTACCTTGACAGATAAACGTCATCGAAAAAAAATATTGTTGAGTTAGCATTTATACCTACTAGAAGTCCAATTAGGCTGAATATGGACGAATTCCAGAACCTTCATTAATTTCGTTGTCTGTTCCATTTTAAATGGCTCACCACTCAAATTTACCAACAAATATAGAAAACGAAGTTTTGTTATTAAGAAGCTACAAATATCATATACGTAGATAATTAGTAAAAGAAAAATACGAAGTGAACAATACAAAGAAGTACGAACACAATTATTTTAATGATATTATTCCTTAAAAGGTAAGATACGTTTCATGTAATCGGTCAAAGTAAACATAAACAAAGCAGAACAGTGACTCGATACAATCTTTATTTACACATGTACATACCAAGTGGAATCGCGTCGTTACATAAATATCAACACACAGAGAGAGAGAATCCTTGTCATTTCAATAGATACAACGAAAATACTGTAAAATTCACTCTGAAACACACACGACCGCTACTCACACGGTAATGTTTTTTTTTTAACATGGGGAAACGGATACCCACCCCGTTGGGCAGCGGGGGGTGGGTTATGTCTGATTCCCACGGACTAAAAACCCCATGTTGCCTTCTCACACCTATTTGGCCGGGGAGCAGGAACTGCCAAAGGCACTACTTCTGCATCCTCGACAGGTATCGGCCCGTTATCAGGGGCCCCGTCTGCGGTCTGAGGGGTAAGGATGGTAGACGTCTCAGAAAGGGGCGGGTGTTAAGCCCCCCCCCCCCCCCCCCCCCCCCCGATGAACTGTGGGAGTCGCACGTCACAATGCGCCTCCACCACGCGGGCTCATGCAGATAGACACTGCTCAGGGCGACGGACGTGCCCGCCCGTCCCGTCGCCCACAGGCCCTTTTTACGGCGGCATTAGGTCGTCACCGACCCATTGCCGTCGTTTTCGTCGACCGCGAGAGGAAAGCTGGCTGGTCTGCTCCCTCTCCGTCTCCACCGCCTCTTTCGTGAGCATAACGGCCTCGCAGTAGGAGGCGACGGAGATCCACGTGGTAATGGTTTACGTTAACGTAGTCTATCCTTGTCAGTTGTAGTGGGGATATAAAGAACATAATAAAACAGCTTATTTTGTCAACGCATGAATAAGCAATACTGATCAACGGACTCTGATAACATTCACGGTTGTGCAAATTTATAGTTGAATTTAGCAGTGGCAATAAAAAGAATAAAAACGTTTCATGAACTGTAAATGTCAACTCAACCTAATAATCTTATTAGTTCATTTTTTTTATGCGATTAGAGGCAAACGAACACTCGGGCTACCTAATGGTAAGTAATCACCGTCGCCCAAAGACACCTGTGGTACGAGAGGCATCACAAATGCGTTGCTGGCCTTTGAGGAACGAGTAGGCTTGTTTCTTGAAGGTCTGTGGGTTGTATTGGTCTGGAAACGCTGCCGCTGGGAGTTCATTCCAGATGGCCGACGTACGTGGAAAAAGCGCACGCGAGAACCGCACAGTAGTTGACTTCCAACCATCGAGATGATGCTGATGGAAATTTATTTTATGGCGATTTGTTCGATAATGGAACTCAGCAGCAGGTATCAATCCGAACCGCTCTTCAGAACACTCTCCGTGGTAGATTTTGTAAAGGACGCAAAGTGACGCAACATCCCTACGAATCTCCAAATTGTCGAGCTCTGAGGAAAGCATTCGGTAGTGGACGATTCGCGCCGCTCTCGTTGGATTCAGAAATATTAATGTCAGAGATTAAACACATCTGAAACAAATATTAGTATTTTTTTATTATTGCACAAAAATATGACACACTACTGAAAAATCTACAATTAATCAGCAGTTGTTATTCTTATGTCACCCTGTAAAACTCAGCAGCTGGAAATATACTGTCTGATCTCGAAGTGCAAAAAATACTAAAAGAGTTACTATAATAGGTTTACCAACCTTACCAACTCGGGTGTTATATTTTTGTACTCTATAGGTTCTTGTATTTGACCACAATCTTACCTGATGTCAAATGATAGTTTTGTTTAAGATACCTTTAGATTCGGGACTGGTGGTCAAGTATACATGCCGGAAATCACCTTTAGATGGTTGGTGATTTTTATAGAACGAAGTTCCTTAATGCACGGACAGACTTGGCAGATGGGGCCTAAGCGAAAACAAGTGTCACGATCTTTTCTATTGTGTAGAAAGTTATCCATAGCGCGTATGCTATTGGCTGTGTCCAGTGATAGCTGATCGTTTATTGGTTTAAGGCAGCCAATAAGTTCGCACCGGCTGCGCAGGTATAATTTGTAGACGGCATACACGTCAGCTGTTTGATAGCGTAGTGTGTAGTTGTGTACTTATACTATGTCTATTTTTAACAAAACACGTGCTGCATGTTATACCGAGTGCCATCAATTAAAATGCTGACGTAGAGCACGTGGACGGCGCGTGGGCATCGCCGCATAGAAACGGCAAGGTGGGGTAAAGTGCTGATTCCAACCACGAGGCTGCAGGAACCTGGCTATGCGCCCATGCCCCGCCTGCACTTCGATATAGACATCGATCGGGTCAACGCTATAAGATTCTAGTTTGCAATTTCATTATTAATAAATGTTATTTTTAATTAACTCGTTTTTTTTAGTCCTCCGGTGGCAGCTTACGTAATTTGCGTAAGCTCTTTACTAATTGTTTGTAAACACTTTTGTTGGTATAATAACACTTATTCTTGGTTTACACACATCAATAATGTATTGTGTCAGTGGCTTAGAAAATAATAAGAATGACCTGGTAGGTGTCAAAGTTAATGTTCAACAAATGTGAATAAATTATTTTTAACGTAAAATTTTCATATTACGACTTTTTTATATTATAAGGATATGGTTTCATTACGATGTTGTTGTGGTCTCATTCCAATCGAACATGACTATCATGTCCTACTATCCTAGATTTTATATATTAGCGCAATACTGTTGATGTATTCTGACAAAAATTCGGCAACGTTGCTACGGTACGGTGTGACATACAAAAGTTATATTTTATCGTACTGAAACCTCTCGCACTGTACACGCCACTGGACAAATTACGCTCGCTGATATTTTATTTTATATTTCCAGCTGTGATATCCTTGCTGAATGTGTACCTTTTGCAAACGAGTATATTTAAAACTCTTTAAATAGATATACTTAAATTGTTTTTGGTAAACCTATTGTTTATTTAAGAATCGCTATATTTCTTCTTCTTTTTGTTTTGGCACCGCAGAAGCACTTGCCAGTGTCAATGTTTTGTTTCAAGTAAGTGTCTTGTGATAATTACAATGTTCTAACAAGATGGTGATTTCCTTGTTAGAACTTTCCATGGAGTTTTGGTGGCATCTCAGAATGCATGCTCCGTGGTATTATTTCCCATCCACTTCACTTGTGCATAATAACCGAATTATATTACGTAAAACACCACCAATATTACAAAATATAGAGTCTAATAACACAAGATTATGAATAAAATATAAAAGTCACTACATGACAGACCAAGATCCCGCCAAAAACTCTGGTAGTCTTATATTGAAATTCACTTAAACAACACGTGTAATACAATCATTGTCTCGAGTTTGCACAAAATCTGCTACAGAAATACATACTTTTATCTTTCGGTTCAGCGATTTATACGTACTCCTACTCATAGGTTTGATGGAAACTTTCATAAATTCATATTAATATTAAATGTAGTTTTCTTGAATAGTGCTTCATCAGTTTGAAAGCGCTGAATTTTAGAATTTATTAAAACTATAAATTATTTTATGCTCGATGATTATTATTCTTTCTATTTATACGTCACAATACTTACGGAAGCGTGAAATAACTGCATGAAATGATTTTACATACGATTCGTGTTCATTTTTTTTTTTGTTATACGAGTATTCATATCCGTTTTCGCAAAAAATATAATACGGTAACATGCTGTCCAAAGAAAATTTTAACTGCATTTAAAATTAAATACATATGGGTTGTATGGTGGTACCTAGTTGATTTTTTGGCTACGATGCTTAATAGTTTGGTGGTAGATATGCTTAAATTCTATAAACTTTAAATGTCATAAATTAAAAAAAAAAAAAAAAATACGCAGTACAAATCCATATTCCATATCCACTTATATCATTTTTAAGAAATGTGTGTCTGCTTGTTTGTATGTGCACACATTATTCTTAAAGTATTAAGTTTCTCTTAAAAATCGAACAAGTAAATCATTAAGTATATCTTTCGGTAGGATTTAGTCTTTATTTCTTTAAAATCTGTTCACTTTATCAAACGTTATCGTAATTTGAATGTGAGTATAAGTAAACAGAAATATAGGTACATGTGCTAACATATTGATATATATTTCAGTCTTATCCAAAAATCAATCCAAAAGAGTATAAAAATATTAAAATTTTAACAAACTACAGTTTTAATCACGCGTTCAACGATGAATGAAGTAGGGTAAGCGGTGTGGTGCGCATCCGCAAGAGAGGGGGACAGGGACATAACATTGTTCACTAATAAATTTTGTTAACAAAATATATTCTTAAGATAATAAATAACGAAATGAAGTCGCGGGGATACGCTAGTGTAAAATATATTAAAACATTCTATTCACGCTTTCTTTCTGGATATCAGTTATCTTATGAATCTAAAGGAGCGTGTAACGACTTCTCACTTGTCTCAACACTCTATGCTGAGATATCTCCTTCCTTAAAAGCAATTCCACTTTGTGAATTTTTCATCGTATTATGGATGATAATAAAAGTCTTGGATGTTTTATTATTCCGACTTTACGACCGATGAGGTTAATAAAATGTACCGTTTCAATTATCACCTACCGTTTTAGAAGACGTACACCTTTTCCTCGTATGGTTTTCATTTGGATTCATAGCTTTATTACGAGTCTGCCTTATAATTTTTTGTATCTCGCTGTATATGAATTGAGTTAACTGTCACATTATTTATCGGTTTTTTGGGCACCAGTAACTAAACTCCTTTAGAATTCAGCCTAAACTTTAAGACTTTATCATTATGTAGTATAAGTGGTTGTCCACAGTTCCTACAGAAAATTCCTTAATACACCTCATATATACCCAAGTTACCGAATTCATCTACTCAGAACGTCAGCCTTACGAGCAAACATCGGGCTAAATGCATCTTCATTTACGTTGAGTAGTCTGTACAATAAATTAGATACTGAGATAGACATCTTTGGTGACTCTTTAGGCACTTTCAAGACAAAGGCACTACTAGTGTTGATGAGAGAAATCAATTTGAATTCCAGATCACTTATAACTTACTAAAGTTTTTGTTTTGATTTTGCATTCATGGGTCTCTTTATTAAATATTTCTATTATGTAATAGTTCCTTGTGATATTTTAATTTATATTCTTCTGAAACTGTCTACTATATAACGCATCCTAGTGGCAGCCTTCAAATGCCAATGTGCCTATAGATTGTTCGAATGTAGCATTAATTCAAATATGCTGTATTTATCACTAGCTGTCCTTACATAAATAAAACGGTTCAAAGCTAAGTTTAATTTATGTCTCATGTGTAATGATCACATTCATTTTGAGATAACTATCTGAAGTTTCCATTATTGAAAATCTTATCAATATAACAGTCATAGAAATTTATAGGTAAAAAGAATATTCTTTTTCTAGTGTTGTACTTATTTCGCTTCGATCCAAAATCGGCTTTTCCAACTAAATTTGTACAATCTCTTTAATAACTTTAGCCGATATCTTGTTTGACTTTGTGAAGAAAGTTATGTGTTTGGAAATTTTTTATCTCATTGTTGTTAGATATATTTTGTTGTGCGCATATCTATTTTATTCTGTAGCAGACTCTTATCAACTCCAAGTTTATATTATACTAAGCATTAGAGTGTGCCGAAATAAGTGGAAAGTTTCTTTGTCACCGTGCAAAATAAATCTTAAAAAAATCCTGCCAATAATCGAGCTGAACATTTAATTCTTAGAGGCCCATCATCGAACTTGACTATTCCCAGTTTTCTTAATATAAATTACTAGCGCAAGCTATCAGGTTTTTTTTTTCAATAAAACATATGAATAATTCTTATTAAATTTCGAGTGAGAAAATTCCAAAGTCAAAAAACTAATCGATTTATATTTTTAGAGGGTCTCCAAAATTTGATTTTTTTATTTAATTATTTAGCTAAACTATTGAATATAGAACGTATAGTTAAACACATTATTTTTATAGAGTACTACTAATAAGCACATAAAACATAGAGTAACGGTAGTCCGGTGAAACTCTAGAGGCCTTGCCAGGTAGGTCAACAGTGTAGTAATTTCGAAAAACAAACAGAGTAAAATAATGCTTCATTTTTGTTATTATTTTTGTGATATAATTAACTATAATATGAGCCTTCACAGCTTCACCGGATTCATTGGGGTGAAAATGTGTATCAACATATGTGCCTCACGAACTCAAACATGTATTTTGTGTTTGTCAACTTGGCTAAACTAAATTAACCAAGTTCGGAAAATAAGAGGAAAAAAATTAAAACTTTTCTATCATATGTGTAGCTACCTCTGCGTGTGGACATATGTGAGGGTGATATGTATTGTCTTTGTTAAGCTAGTGAGTGAAAATAATCAGTGTCACTGTATCGCGCTAGTAGTGTGGTTGAGGGCTCCACTCCGGGGGAAAAATAATAATATTCGAGTAATTAATTACAGGGCTCAGATTGAAATCAGTTCTCAAGTACTTATTGATGTGGTTTAGTAACTACATAGGAACAACAATCTATAAATATAAAATATATAAAAAAAAAAACGGACAGCGGATAAAGGTTACGTGATTAAACTGACATGACGGCACTATATTTATAATAAGCATATTGCAATCAAAAAGAACGATAATCACCAAGAGATATACAATCCATCGTTTGTCAGTCGTGTCAGCCTGCTTGAAAAGGTTATATTTGATATACCTTTCAAAACATTTCGCAGGAAATTTTATATATATATATGTTATTTTATAAATGTACTAAACCCTCAAGATATAGGCAAAATGAATATGTATAAAACTCTACCCGTATTCAAATAACAGCAGTTTCTTTTTACTGCTGTACTTGATAAATTAGGTTATGTGTTATTCTGAAGTATAATCTGTATTACCGTAAAGTTTCAAGGAAAATCAGTTCAGTAGTTTTTTCGTGAAAGAGTAACACCAACTTCCGTCCATCCTCATCAATTTTTTTCATTTACAATATTAATAAGATTTTATGATTGTATTTGTATGCTATTTACTAATCAGCTATTTATTTATTTTAAAATCAGTATATTAAAATAATAATATAATTTTTTTTTCACATCATCATAAAACAATGTCTTCATCAGAACAAAATCACGACATTTCCACAAAATGTGTCCATCAAAAATGCAATTATACTTAAAGGATAGTACTACATTTTAAGTTAGACAAAGTACTAGAACCGAGATTGAGTGCAATCTGCCACAAAGCATCTGGGACTGAGTGCTACAATCCAACTGTACAATTTTATATACCTAGGCATGTGCTGTATGCAAGGTAAAGACTCGTTTACATTCACCTTAGTTTTGTTTAAAATTTATACAAGTTATATATATATACTAGCAGCCCGCTCCGGCTTCGTACGGGTATAAAATATATAGCCTATGGCATTCACTGAAAAAATGATTAAAATCGATCCAGTAGTTTTGATTTATTCATTACTGCTCGTCGTGGGCCGCACGCGTTAAATTTGGAGTAACCTCAAAAATAACAGTATTTCTTCACTATTTAATTTATGTTATTATACATATAAACCTTCCTCTTCAATCAGTCTATCTATTAAAAAAAACCGCATCAAAATCCGTTGCGTAGTTTTAAAGATTTAAGCATACAAAAGGATATAGGGACAGAGAAAGCGACTTTGTTTTATACTGTGTAGTGATAACATATTTATGTAAGTTTGAATAGCATGTCAAATGGGTTTTGGATCATTATCTGAACGATGGATATGTCTGAAATTGACACCTCTCTCAGTACATCCGCTAAAACGATTGTAACTTTAATGTATTTTAAAAATATGTACGTTAAAGGACAACTTATGATTGTATTTCTTGTCGGTTCTTCTCGATGACTGGGTTGTTTTCCGAACCGGTGGTAGTTTTGACTTGTAAGTCTATAAGCGCCTACTTAGGGTCTAAATTGCATAAAGGAATTTTGAATTCCGATTATTATCTATTATGAAGGTTGCACTTTTAGACGTAGAAGAATTATATAATTCTTCATTCATTCTTCCATGTCTTTCGTGAGTATAGTAATCAGATTATAGTTCACACATTGTCTTTAAATGGGCTATATGTATAAAGTAGAGACTGAGCCTGGCTTCACATGGCTACAATGAGATATGTGACTTCATAAGTGTCTAAACACACATCGTGATAAAGCCATAGCATGGTGGTAGGGCTTTTTCTAAGTCCGTCTGGCTAGCTACCACCCTCAAGTTGAAAATCTGTCGCCAAGCACCTGTTGGTGTATTCCGGCAGCTGCACTTGAGAGCCAGTCTCCCTCTAGGTTAAACGTGACTTACTATCTTACACCACATCATCATTTAATATCAGATAAGATTGTTGTCAAAACGTTTACCTATGAAGTATAAAAAAAGCTAATTTTTATTCATTTTTCCTAGTTTTTATATTTCTTCTGGTTTATTCTCATTTCATTTCTCATTTGTTAAGATAATTTTATTTTATATATTAACTGGTCCCCTGAAATCGCTTATATGAAAATATTATTTTATATGAACTGCGTGCTTTATCTCAATGAGTTGTAGACTGTATTTTATGATCATTTATCGATTATTGATTAACTCTGGTAAATAGTAATATTCCTATTAAGCACATATAAAAAAGTGCAATCATATGTACTGTAGATAAAACTCTGTTCTCTATCTATTTGTAAAATTCTTGTCAAAATTTGTTTAGTCTTTTAAGAGTTTAGCCTGAACAAACAACAAACGTTTATAGTTGAATTATTTCAGATGAGATTGTTTTTTTATACGATTGGAGGCAAACGAACAGACGGCTTACCTGATGGTAAGTAATCACCATCGCCCATGGACACCTTCGACTCGTGGGGCATCACAAATGCGTTGCCGGCCGTTGAAGGGGGAGGGCCTTCGGCGCCACTAACTTTTTTTTTTAATAATTAATAACGTGGGGAAATCCCTTATGGATATCCACCCTCTCGGGGGAGAAAGTGCATTATGTCCGACTCGCACGGACTAAAACCCCACGGTGTACCGACCGCCGCTTTGCTGAGGGTGACATGGGACCGAACAAAGCTATCACCGTGTCGCCCCCAGCGGTCAGGTCGGCGAAAGTTGGCCGCCGGGCGCCATCCTTATAGGGAGGTACACTGGGTACACGACTAGCTACCTCCCCTCGTCCACCGAACCTGTGCAATGAGGAGGATTTTCTATGAGAGGGTGGTGGTACTACCCCGGACAAGCCAACTCATTCGTGCTGAAACCCATTTAGAGATACAGCATGGCTCTACCACTACCAAAAACGCTGTGGTCAAACGCTAACCTATAAAGTATAAAAAAACATGTCTATGGATTTCTTTATTGATATGAGTTTTGCGTCATCATATACCAGCCCATATACAAGTTAATAATTAAAATATTATTTTGTTTTGTAGGAGCGCAGTGTAAACACCTCTTACTAATGCCAGCACCGGTGGATTCTAATCTTGTAATACTGTTATATTACATTCTTAATAACTCGAACAAGTCTTGATTGCTTATTTTACAACCGCTGGGTAAAATTCCAGGTGCTTTCGGGTGTACATTTGGAAAATAATCTCGCTCCCCGCGAGATATTATACGTAATGTCTATATTAGAGTGTTCAATGTTACAGAAATTATTTTGTTTGCAGGAGTAATAAAAAAATATTATGGGGTTGTATTTTTTTTTGTTTATTATGTAATTAATTCTATAATAACAGATACAATGGAACTTTCACAATCAAGTTATATGCGATGCGTCGATTAATTTCAGAATTGTATGCAATTTTTGTAATCTAGTTTTCAAGCAAATTGAGCAAAACAAAAAAATTAAAACTATAAAAATTTAATATGTAAATGTTGTAATATAGTACCGAGTAAATCGAATTTACACTTTAGGTACTTAAGATAAATAAAAAAAAAAGAGAAAATAAAACGCATTTATTTTCTAGACCGGTGAGCGAACACTAATCAGGCAAGTAAATAAAGATGAAATGCCGTTAATGTGGACATTACCTAGCTAATCTACAGATTAATTTGCTGATCCGCTCCATTAAGTTGCGAAATTAAGAACTTTTCGCATTTGCTCGCCATTCGCGCTTAATTCTATCACGAACCCAACTTCAACAAAACTAGCATTAAAGATTTATTGTGCAAAGTCGGATCTAAACAATTGAAATGCGAAATTAAATATTTTTCAATATTTCAACGGATCGCCTTAGTTAATAAATAAATTAACTGGATAATCTGCACTTGCAATCATTATATTCACAATGTGACAGGAACATCTAATAATATATACAATTTCCGGCTTGTGTGTTGCAATCAATTAGGCAGCGTTATTGGTAAATTTTAGTCATATACCAGGAATAGAGGAAACGTGCCTCTAGGGGCTTATATTCAATGTTAATAACCTCCGTTACATATTGACATGCTTATAGTCCGTAAACATAATTTGAAACTGAATATTCAGAAAGCACCATAACAATTGTATCAATATATTGTATTTGTCTATTTATTTATTAATTAAAAAGATATATAAAACCCTTGAAAAGGATATGAAAACATGGCTTTATGAAATATAATGTTTAGTTCTCATCTAACTATGTTTAAAGTCTATCACCAAACACTCAAGTCTATCACCAAACAATTATACGTTTGTTCCAGCAGCCTTACTCGAGAACTGGTTCCCTTTTTAGGTTTAACATTAAACCTACTATCGTTACACTATCACATAGCATAAGACGTTTAAGCTTTATTTGTGACTATTCTATAATAAATAAAGTTGAAAACAATTTGTCCCCAAGGAGTTTGTATAACATCTTAAAAAACACGATGTATATCTGAGAAAAAATATTAAAAGCTCCATTGATATATAATCAAGAAAATAAATAAACCCTAGGATTATGCTAACTACTGTTTTACATATTTGTAACACAGACTTTTCTACTATTATGGATTTTAAGAAAAATAATGGCGCCTTATAAATAGTTTTGCTAAATCATAACAATATTTGTTTGAATAGGCTATTCATCGACATTTGGATAGGATTTTTCATGTTACAATTACACATAAAACACTCTTCAAAGCTATTCCAGTGGAAATTATATAAAAACGGATCCCAGTAGTTCTCAGCTTGCAATTTGTAAGGTATTTAAAGACTTAAAAAAAAGTGAATTAAGAGTAATGAAAGGTTTACGGTTTCTGTAAACAGTACTCTAGGTTTAAGATCAGCTGTCAATAGATTTTTACTAGTTAGGATTAATTTAGTCTTCTTAGGTCCTGACCATACTATTTTGAACGAAACAAGGTAATGCGAGCAATCCTATTTTACTGCAAAAATCAGTGTAGTGTTGGTAACATAGAGACACTTGACTCTTACTAGAACAATGTAAAATTGCATTAATACTGTACTATTCTACATTGTTAATTATAGTCTATAATTTCCTTAATAACAAAAGCTACTAGCTACTTTGATAAGAAAAAATATACATAAGGACCTGTTTTGACACACACTTTTATAGAATTCCAAACAAAGCATACCTTGGATCGCATTAAAATAATTGGTAGACATGTATATACTTAACAACTAAATATAACACTGATTATTAATTAGAAGTGATCAAAACTGTAACCTTTTGCTATGATAGATGAACAAAATAAGGATTATTACCACTACACCTCAAGGTCTGTCAAATCAAGACATTTAAAAAAATAAACATTGACTTTCCTTTGTACCATAATTGTAGCTTAGGGGTTTCCCAATTTTTACGGCATCACCTGAACACGCTTCTGGCATCCTTTCATCTTTTATGAGTCACGATTCATAACTGTTCACACTCCATTGAACAAGTTAATAGGAAGCCTGGTGGAGCTTCGCAATATCTATCCGAAACTTTTTTTTAAAAATCGTCGTACGTTTCCCTTTTTGATCTTTCCATGCAATGCAGCAGGTATGTATCCACGCTTTAAAGTAGGGACACAAAATTGTTAAATGAAGGTGCACTGAATTCTTCTTCTTCTTCTTTATTTTTTGGCTCCGTCACGGTTTGTGCACTAGCCAGCGTCAAGTAACAAGATTTTGCCAAGTAAGTGTCTTGTGGTAATTATAATGTTCTAACAAGATGGTGGTTTCCTTGTTAGAACTTTTCATGGAGTTTTGGTGGCATCTCAGAATGCATGCTCCGTGGTATTATTTCCCATCCACTTCACTTGTGCATAATAACTGAACTATATTACGTAAAACACCACCAATATTACAAAATATAGACTGTAATAACACAAGATTATGAATAAAATATAAAAACCACTACATGACAGACTAAGATCCCGCCAAAAAACCTTGCATTGAATTATTATTGTTTTAAAATAATCATTAATGAATTTATGTTAACTGTTGGAGTAATATAATTATATTACCACTCACCATATTTTCGGCTAAAGAATGAAACGAAGCGACGATGGCTCAGTGGTAAACGTGTTCGGAGAGAGTAGGCTCGAATTCTTGGGAATGAGGTGGAATTTTCGGTGAAGATAAAGAAAGTGATGAAATATATGTCTTTATCTAAACACCCCTGGATAGTTACTAAGTTGAAAATCTAACGATAAGCACCTATAGGTGTGTTATGACAGCTGCACTTGAAAAACAGCATCACTTTCGATTTAGCATCTTTACTATCTTATACCACATCGTTGTTTAACATCAGGTGAGACTATATTCAAAGGATAAAAATCTATAGAGTATTAAAAACATTTTCAATACAAAGAAATAATAAATAAAACAATAAGATTTATAATCATAGTGAGCTGGTCTTGTGGTTTCGGAAGACTTCGAAAACAATAGAAAATAGACTACAATAACAAACACAATTATATGACTTTTTATTCAATCTTAACTATCATAGCTGACATTTTAAAATGAAAATTATTTAAATTATTTATTAATTTCGATTATAGTATTGTAAGATTTAAATTTTGTATTAATAAATTAATTTAGCCCCTGAAACGAATGATCTCATTCCGTGCCTGGCATAGGCGTCGAGAGGCCTGTAATTCAGTCGACTTGCCGGTTTATTTTTGCTTAATATCGAATATCGATCCGAATTGATTGCACAGCAGACTGAAAATTACAGAAGATTGCACCATTTTGCCCTGGTGTATACCACTTTCCTGGAATAAAGACACCAGTAAATCTCCCATGTATGCTTCTATTTTTCATTTACACACACACATCTAGTAACAAATTCTTCTAAAAACATTATTTCAATATAACTAATAACCACAAACATAAAAAGAATATGAAAAAGAACGTAACATAGCAATTTAAACCCATATCCCAAAACATTATTAGACAAGGATCGTCGAAGTAAAAACAGATATTAGATAATTTATTACGTGCAACTTTTACTTTTCGTACAATAATATTAGCATTAAAATTAATTTTGCCCTCACTTACTACACCTGTGGTTTAGACATGGTAAGATTGGGAATAAAAGCTTAAATAAAATCCATGAATCAAATCAAAAATACATTATTCAATTTAGGCCCTAAGATGGCGCTTATGAACGTCAACACTACTACCTGCTTGACTCTGTTACTGTTTCAATGATTGTGGAAGTAATATTCTATTTTTCTAGCTAGTTTATATCAGCTTAAATAAAAGACAATTGTGTAAGGAGTTTAGGAGTCCTTTTAGTTTATGTATTCTATTAAAAATTAACACTTTGTTTTTCAAATTAATCTATTTTGAGTTTCAAATAAACATATCGGATAGTTTTTCACGCTCCTTTTTAATTGGCTTCTTGAATAATATATAGATTTATTCCAGGAAGAGCGCTAAATATTATAGTACCTTTATATAAATATTAATAATGCTTTGATTAGACTACAATAATAAGTTTCCTCTTTTGATTGATTGATGCATCCTTACATAATAATAGACTTATTATATACCCTTGACTATATAGTGTTTGTGGTACTCATATTTTTTATTGGTGTTTTGGAAAATATAATCTTACCAGCAATCGCTCGTGATTTGGTTTGCATTTGTATCTTTAAATAACATGATACCGTACACTAGTATCTTCGTGTAAGTAACGATTATGAAATAAACGCCGAGATAGCTCACAGATGACAAGATTTTCTCAAAGCTTACTTCTATACTTACTTATGTTAGTAATGTATTATACCATTATATTCTTTATATTTTGAACAGTTAAAATAATAAGTATATAATATACATTCTAATTTGTGTGTATAAATAGCCTGTTTGATATTCTTATGTGTAAGCTATATTATTACTGCGTGTGCAGTATCTCGACCTTCTTCGATAGCTCGCTTTTGGGCTTTCGTTGAGACGCGTGCGGGTGGCCAGAATAAAGCGACTGTTGTTGTTTCTTTTTGCGCGCACGCCAATATTCAAATAAAAATCAGTTGACCTAACTATTTTCCTTGCAACTTTGTCAGCGCGAGGCAATCAACTCGTGGCGACATCTATTGTTACAATTAATCAACTTTATTAAATTTCAAATATTTAAGTCTCGAACAATTACTCTATCGAAAATCGTTTGATAGTTTTTTACGTGAAATAGCATAATCGTCTAGACATACATTCATCCACAGACTTTTTCATTTATAATATTAATCCTTTTCATTCAAATTAATGTAATTTTACATTTGGAGCTTTGTTCGGGATTCCCAACATCGTGGTTTTTATATCATTCGAGAAAAGACGACAAGAAATCGCAGTGGTAGATTTATTTGTTTCTTCGCAATAATATGTTACAGTGACAAATGCAAATGCGTGCTTATGAATAATGGCAGCGTAAAACGGGATGGGTAAGCATGATGCATGGTAATGTTCCTCGTAAATCTTTTACTTTATTACCGAAGGTAGTCTCTGTGTAATTTTAGTATGCAAAGAATCTGAAATGAATATAACCTTTTAGTAATATAATTATATGAAAACCATAACTAATATTAATGTAGGTCTGTGTGTGTGTTAAACTTTCAGGATTTAACTACTGAACTAATTATAATGCAATTTAGCATATAGTTTATCAAGGGTATAAACGACATAGAATGTTCTTTATCACGAAAATAAGTTCTGTACTCGTGTGTCTAAAAATCAAATTCGTATTAACTTGAGCGAACCCGCGAGCAATAGATAGAAATATTTTCTATTACATCGTCACGAACTTTTAATTGAAATTGAGCGCGTATATATAAATTGAGCATGTATATATAAATTGAGCATGTATATATATTGAGCATGTATATATATATATATATTTGTATGGGGCATAATTTCACGCAATGCAGTTAATCCAAAATTAATCTTATATATTGGTGTCTAAAGATGATGTATGATATATATATCAAATAGAATTATAACCGAAAGTCAATTATGTGAGGGGATCGAACCATAATACAATACCGGAACTTAAAGCGATTTCTAAAAGAAAACAGATCATTTGGAGAACAAAAAATATTTATATATACTTATAATATAAATACTAGCGGGCCCAACAGATGTTGTCCTGCTCTGAAAATAATTAAAAAATCTTGGAATCAGATCACAGCACCACCTATTGGGTCTAACTGCGTATCTAAACCATTCTTGAAACCACCTGAACACACCGACCATTTCATCAAAATCTGTCCAGTCACAGTTCAGTCACATACACACGTACAGAAGAGTTCTATGTACTATATATAAACATTAAATCCTATATTACTCAATTCCATTTTAATGCCACCAAAATCTGCTGCAAAATCTTTTATAGTAATATAAACCTTGAGATTTCGTGTCATCTTCCCTCCTCTCAGAACTGTCGCGCAGTTATTCTGAAATTCGTATGGGATTTTAACTCCCCTATTACATAGTACATTTAATTTACATTTTGAAATAGGTTACAATGTTTTCAAAATTATTGGTGGCTTCAGAAACTCACTTATATCTTTCTTCGCTGGACTATTTAGAAACAATTACATGAAAGAAATATGACGTTGTATATTTTTCTTTTATATTTCTAGACCGTTGCCTTTGGTGTTAGTCTTAAACATGATTTACATTGTAGGAACATGCATAAAACAGTCCGGTTAACTGAATTGAATAGTCCCAAGAAACATACATTTACAGAAATATATAATAATGTGTTTTTACCCGATTACGCAGAGTAATGTTTCTCGAGCGTGTATGTATTTACGTATACATTAGGATGCTTTTTTTTAAACGACTATTTTTTCCACCCCGAAAGCCAAATTTTGTTGGTAATATATTAAACAAATTGCCTGAAAGTTTGAGCCCTTAATATCAACTCTAAGTACTCTCCCAGAGCGTAAGAAGATTTCCCATATAATGTACACGTAAACTTTGATTATTTATTTTTTTATGTTTACAATTCGGCGACAATTTGTACTATCATGTCGTTGGAACTCGGGAATTACTCAGGATCGAGCGCTTTACAATAGTGTGACGTAACTGTAACACACAACGGTGAGGCAGTACAGGTCACTAAAGTCAAATTTTGTAGAAATTTCTTGTCTTTTTTTTTTTGTTAATGGCAAACGTATTGGAAAAATGTTAACGAGACGTTTGTAGGAAATTACAAAAATAAGAATTTTCTACAAAAAAGTCTTACTCTGCAGCGTAACCTTCTTGATAGATTGATATGAGGTATCGTTAAGTTAACCTTCGGAGTTTTTGGCGGGATCTTAGTCTGTCATGTAGTGGTTTTTATATTTTATTCATAATCTTGTGTTATTAGACTCTATATTTTGTAATATTGGTGGTGTTTTACGTAATATAGTTCGGTTATTATGCGCAAGTGAAGTGGATGGGAAATAATACCACGGAGCATGCATTCTGAGATGCCACCAAAACTCCATGGAAAGTTCTAACAAGGAAGCCACCATCTTGTTAGAACATTATAATTATCACAAGACACTTATTTGAAACAAAATATTGACACTGGCAAGTGCTCTTGCGGTGCCAAAACAAGAAGAAGAAGAAAAAGTTAACCTTCATTGTGTATGTAGGCTATTAGTTAATCTATGATATCTGTAAATAGAAAGGTCGGTCTTTTAAACTAATAATTAATTATACCTGTTAAAAAATGGTACTACTTGGTATTATAAAAATTATTGTATTCAAATTAGTTTTTCTTGTAACCGCTTTATTTAATTCTAATGTAATTCACTCGGTCCTAAGTTAACAAAAGTGTTGCCATAGGATGTAGAACACAGTTTCTGTTTGTGTCACCGTGTTCGGACAAGACCAGGATTGTTTGTTTTTTCTTTACCTTTACGATCTTTGCTTTGATGTCGTCAAATATTGCATTCTTTTTATGTTATCGTGCATTTCGAAATTGTTTCGTAATTATTTTCGCAATGCTATTTTTTTTTAATGAACCATAATATGGTAAATAATAATTTTTAATATGCTGATATAATATAAATTTCAATAAATAGTAGAAAACAAAATAGCTATATGCAATACCGAATTCAACTTTAGCGCCACCCTTGGGCACTGTAAAAATAAAATTGATATAGTTTCCATATACAATCATTGTAATTGAAAAGTTATTCGATTAAAATATTATACATTTTATTATGCAAAATCAAATTAATGACGGTTCTTGTTTTTATTATTCAATTTAATCCATTATTTATTTTATAAATTTTTGTTTTTATGTTTTCAATTTGTCAATAAATGTTCTAGTTTTTATTATTTTTTATAATTTTTTTGGTATGTGGTATTCATTTTTGGAAATTAAAATGGAATGTTTTTGATAACGCGACGTAATTTTTTTTCTCTTCACGAATTATGCCACCCTTTGATTAAACTTACCACCCTGGGCAATAGACCCGAGTGCCTCTCCTAAAGTATGCAATGGATGTTAATACAGTATTCGCTTGTAGTATGGTGAAACTGTAGAGGCCTTGCCAGGTCAACAGTGTAGTCGGTATGAAAAAAAAAAACGGTTTTTAATATCCTTTAGAGGATTTCTTCTACAATGTTTATGTGCATGTCATATTCATATTATATTGACAGAAATTAGACAAAAGTCTGTAATTAATAAATCAAAAATTTCTGGCAACACTGACTAAAGGTTATGAGATATATCATAGAAATGTACCAGGGAATTGTATGAATAAGGCCTACAGAAAAGTGTGCGATAGTAATTTATCTATTAAAGATAATCCACAGTAAACACTTTATGTGCGATGGATTATCTGCGATACTATTTTCTCCAATATAGTATATCTTTTTTTCAGCTCAAAATAATTTCATTCCTTGTGTTACTAATAAATGATTATTTCGTCTATCGTAATTATCTGAATGCTGTTTAAATGAACTGTTTTTTTTTTAATTTAACCATTCTGTATATAAACTATGTAAATAGGTAACATTTATCTATCTATTATGTTATATGAAAAAATAAATTTGAAAGGAAACACAAAAATTTAAATGTATAATATAGTATATTTATTTAAAACTGATTTATTTCGGATTTCGAACGTTGGTAGGTAACTGTCAGCGGTGGATAGCTGGGGATTATCTTGAATCCAGGCAACTATTCCCTAATCCCCGCAGTATCTCGACCCGCACGGCCTTCGATTCACAGTGAATTGTTACAGTGCCAAATTGTTATCGACATGGTGTAATGTTTTGTTGCATATTTTTACACTGAAAGTGTCTTATTCAATGTATTATATTGACAGATAGAATCATATTTATATCGTGTTATTTCTTTATTCTACTTACTCGTTTGTTCTGATTTGATGTTGCTTTATTTCTGTTGCTGTATATTTGTTTTTTTTTTTTTGTGTACAGGACTATGTCAATGCAACACACATGGACAGTACCCATCACTATCGCTTGTGCCTATTGGATTGTCAATGGTTAATTTTCTATTGGTAGATGATAGATTATTATGATGTGATAGAAGTAATTATAAGCTTATAATTGATTACAATTCAATTTGCATGACTATTAAATAGAAGACACACAGTTTAATTGGTCGTAGTTGTTACACGTCAATTTGCAATACTTTTTTTTAAAAATGATATAATTATTTTAATTTATTTTAAAAGTAATTAAATTAAAAGGCGTCGTTGGTCGGCGGTTGAACTTGACATTGGCAGATGGTTGAACCTGTCGTCGATTAACACTGTAGGTATAAAAAATATATATCATATAATATATTTATTTACAGTCATTATTTCTTTTTTTATCATTATACATACAAATATTTTTATATTTTTTACCAACAGTGTTAATCGATGACAGGTTCAACCATCCGCCAATGTCAAGTTCAACCGCCGACCAACGACGCCTTTTAATTACTTTTAATTGTTACACAACCGTTTTCTGTTGCAGTAAGACGTGACAGCGGCCAAACAATTCTAAGCGGAAGTGCGAAGTAACGTCCACTCTTTTTTTTTAATTAAAAATTGACTTTAGAATAACTTGAAACATTTATTACTTTATTATGTTCATTCATGTGTATAAGTAGATGTATTTTAAAGATAAGGGAATACAATTCTAGTAAATTAACCAACAGAATAACGAATTAGTAGTTGTTCTGACTATTGTTGAGCAAATTTATACTATTTATTTTTGCATCCAAATGATTATTTTGGTTTCATATGAATTCAATTTCATGTGAACGACGGTGACGTCTGGAAATGACGCCCTCTCTGTGCATCCACCAAAACCGAATGTAATTATTTATAACTATGTTTTAAAAATGTGAGTTATAATATGTTAATGAAAAGATAAACCAGATCGAGTTTCTTGACGGTTCTTCTCGATGACTGGGCTGTTTTCCGAACCGGTGATAACTTTGACGTTCATAAGCGCCTTCTCAGGGCCTAAACTGAATAAAATATTTTTGACTTTTTTTTTATTTTTTATTCTAGAATTATATATTTTATAGTTATGGATTGCTTTTTAATAAAGTCTACGTTCTTTATGAACTGTTCAGTTATTCACTAATAATGCTCTTGCAAATTGAACTGTATATTGTAATTCGCAGCCAATATAATTGTAACATATGTATGTACATATTTATAAATATAAGTATGTTCGTCTAATTTCACGAGAGGTACATTTCAGTGTTGTTCAAAAACGAAACAATTAACTTAATAACTACATTCTTCACTTTCGATTCTGAGAAGGTGTTTATGAACGTCAAACCATTTCCGAGTCTTGAGGTGACAAAAATGCGAATTTTCTTATATTTTTGGCTTAAATTTTATAACACTAAAGCCTTATTGTTGGCTCTGATCACTTATGGTTTGGTTTTTACTTAAGTTAGGATATAGGTCAAGGTGTACGTATAAGCTATACCAATTTTCATTTCGAATTACTAAGAGATTCAATAGTGAAAAGGTAACAAAGGGATAGTAGACAGTAACAGTTATTTTCGCATTTATAATGTTAGTTTGAATTCAAAATGATGATAATATAATCGTCCATTTCGTAATTCAACGTACAAATATAAAAAATATCCTCCCATGATATTGAAAAATAAAAATTACATAAAATCTAAAAATATTTGTCATAATACTTCAGCTTATGACTCGACATTAATAAATCATCGAAATATCACGGCGCATTAGAATCGGAGTGGTAACACAAAGAATTACTTACCGAGTCGAGTCCCACGGGTGGGCGGATGATACTCAAATTATATAGGTATCTTGCTACATTTACACGTCACAGAACAAAGAATATCTTTGCTCAACAAGATATCTAATTACACTGAAAGCATTCATTGAGGGTTATAGGCTTTTTACACGTATATATTTAGTATAAAGGTTGTCTTTATATGTAATCACTGCATTGCTTTTTGATATGAATTACTTTTAATTTTAAATTCATGTTATAAATATAAAAAATACAAAGAAATGTAAAAATCGATATAAAATAAATAAAGGTCACAATTTCACATACAACTGTTTAGTAACAAAGTAACCATAGCTTATACAATAAAAACTAATGATTCTAACTATTATTAAATGCGAGAGTGAATTTGTTTGTTTGTTACGCTTACACGCCTTATCGGTCATCATAATATTTGTATACATGTCGTCCGGTGCACAAAAAATAAATCTAGAAGAAATATTTCTACTGTTCCCGAGAGATAGATAATAATTAAACGAGTGAACCCGCGAGCGAAAGCTAATCGTTTGGCAACAATTTAAAGTAGTAAAAATGATATTACTTTTAAGAAATGTTATAGTAATGAGTTAAGCTTAAAGACCTAGTATCCGATGGCCGTAATAAATCCGGAAAAAAGAAGTGACAGCTAAAAGTGACAGAAATGTTTTATATTGCTTGTGGATATATTTTCGTGAAATCTAGAATGAATGGTGCTTCTTGTAGCTTCTTCTAAATTAGTTTGAGTAATAAAGAGTTGAATCTAAGTAATAGATACTTATTGTCTATGTATATATATACATCCGTATACATGAATATTAAACCCTCAGACACAGATCAGTTAATCATGTCCGAGAATCGAAACGGTAATCTCTCGTACTTATCGTTAATACTTGAAGGAAATTCTACCTACCTACTTCAACAACCGTCCACTTATTCTACAATCAGTAGCTCGTACAAATTGATTTACATATTGCAATTGTAACATACGCCTTTAAAAATATAAAACTTTTCGTCTATTTTCACAAGAGGTACATTTCTGTGTTGTTTTTAAAATCAAAACCATCAGAAACACTTTATTGTATTTAGGCTTTAAGAAGGCACTTATAAAACGCCAAACTACTTTCAAAGTTCAAACATGTTTATCATTGACGTTCATAACACTTTATCGTATACCATTTTTTTTTTTATTTCATCTCCGTCTTAATGAAATATCATTGAAGTAAAAGTTAAATTAAAAATACAACAAAGTATTATATCTTTCACACAAGCAAAGTTTCGTACACTCATGTTTTGCAACACTTAAATTACTTATTAATTTTAAACTTAAATTTCAACTAATGTCGTAAGTAGCATTTAGAAAAGCTATATACATAACTCTAAAATGTGAGCTAAGTATACTTTTTACACGTCTAGAAGTCATATTAAAGTCAGCTTCGTTGAAAAGGTTACTTTGCGAAACATTTCTAGATTTAAAATAATGTTATAGTAAATCACATGCGAGATATTGGAACAGCGTATTTATAAGCATAATTTTATATATTTTCATATAAGATACCCGTAACTTTGCGTGGATTGTCCTATGCATGCGCACTACACCGCTTGCCCCACTTTTCCATTGCAAGAAAATATACATCAGTGAATACGTAGTGTACATAAAATCTTAGTTTCTTAAAACTTTAATAAAAGCCATACAGGCTATAAGTTGAATCGGCTCCAGAATGGTATTGAAACAATACTTAGGGGCTATATGGGCATTAATAAAATAAGTTTGATGAATGTTGTTGGAGTTATCCATCTTATTTATTTGTATAGGAAATAAGTTACTTAACATTAGAACATTCTCTAAATACCTAAT
Source organism: Antheraea assamensis (assembly GCA_035772565.1). Taxonomy (NCBI): domain Eukaryota; kingdom Metazoa; phylum Arthropoda; class Insecta; order Lepidoptera; family Saturniidae; genus Antheraea; species Antheraea assamensis. The sequence continues at coordinate 1,876,853 of JAQQSE010000060.1, forward strand.
TACTACATTACATTATTTATTCCATTCATCAATACATACAACACACATATATTTATACAAAATCCCATTGTGTTATTTGAAAATTAAAATATTCTAATTTGGTGCTGAATTATATCATAGATTCAATCGAAAGAAGCCATAAAAGTTATTCGCTATCAGAGAAATAGAGCTCTCAATTAAGACGCGTTCTAGCATTTCATCGAATTGTGAAAGTTCGCTAATTAAGTAACGGTATCGATAGCGGAACATTCGCAGAGATGTTAATTGCTGTTCGCAATATTCCCAACAGCAGCTCGCTATTGACCGATACCGACCGACACTGAAGGTCTCACAAGTTCTTGGTTCTTCACTATTCCCGGTTTAAAGTAACTAGAACTGACCCCGAGGGTTGTTGAACGTACACGTATTGTAAAACGATGATTACTCAAACATTTTTTTTATATTATAGGGGGCAAACGAACTGGTGGATCACCTGATGGTAAGTGATCACCACCGTCCATAGACACTAGCCTCACCAGGGGAGTCGCAAGTGCGTTGCCAGCCTTTTAATATATGTGGGCTTCCGGCGCTCTCACTAACCGAACGAAATACAACAGTGCAAGGACTGTTACTTCACGTTGGTTTTCTGTGAGAGGGTGGTACTACCCCGGGCGAGCCGACCCATTCATGCTGAAACCAGTGATAGCTTCAGCGTAGCTCTACCACCTACAAAACATGAGTTGTACTTGATCTACTACTTGATCACTTGTGTTCGCCAAAACCACGGATGTGGCCGCTGTCTTCACAATAATTATATAATATCTTTAGTAAGAACTTTACCATGGTGGTAGAGATTTTTCTAAGCGCGCCTATTACCAAGCACCTATAATAGGTGTGTTCTGGTAACTGCACTTGAGCGCCAGTCCTCTCGTAGGTTTAGAATGCTTAACATCTTAAACAACCTCGTAATTTAACATTACATGGGTTTTTTGGTCTAATAGCATAGAAAAAGCTCATGCCGATTACTTGAACGATGTTACTACTAAATATTAGAATATTATACCAATGTGTATAAACTGACTTGGCTAGTAATATGTCAAATTTGAAAAGCAAACAGTATCGAAGGATTCAATGTGACAACGCGGCGTGCTGAAAGGCAAAGCCTAACAGCTGCAGTAGAACGACGTTCAAAATTCAAACAATATTCATTGTTATTACCAACCGTAGTAAATTGGCTTTTAATTGGCCAAAAAAATTGGAATCAATAAAGTACTTATGTCTTAACGCAGATACTGTGCGGTATAAAATATTTGGGAAAAAGGTTGCGACTGCTTTCGAAGAAAGAGCTTCGAACATTATTAAAACTCTCTCACGACGGTCAGAAGTAAAGAGATTAGGTAGAATGTAAGTCTGTTTGACTTAAAATGTACAAAGGTGACTTTACAAAAGTAGTTACTTCTGATCTGCAATGGGTAAATGTTAACGTCTAAACGATGTACTTCCAATAGCTTCTGGTCTCTCCGAAATGATGCTTCATGATACACTTATAGTCTACCGGTTAGTTATCCTGAAATTGTGAGATGATTGTACGGGTATCCACTTCCACAAAGGTATTTGAGAGATGATAATCTTACACCATACTACTTTATAATTTAAACTTTCGAGTTTTTTTTTTACCGAAACTGGAGAAAATAAGAATTTGCAAAGAGACTGTCGATAGATATATATTAAATTATTTATAATTTGAATTAATTTCTATTATTTCACAAGTATAAAATGAGTTGAGTGTATGCTAGTGTATTAAAATTAGAAGACAAAAAGCAACTCTTCTAGAAGGATTTTAAATCGGTGAATCTTAACAGGGAGTTTTGAATAATAATAGTACGGCTGGGACTTTCAGTAGATGCTCTGCTCTAACTTGTTAGTCAATAAGAAACGCTTCGAGGAAATCCTACAAGAATTTCAACCATTTTACGAACTTCTGAATTTAACGTTATCGCTCTTTTAAAGTGTTAACATGCATAAAAAAGACAGTAAACATTACGCAAACTTGAAAAAAAAGCCACTTTTGTAGCTTTACCATATCGAAATTTGTAATATAAATTTATAAACGCTAGTCTCGTTATCGGCTGAAAGCTTCGCTAGCCTGGCTAGTAAGATTAGCCTGCTTTAAAGCGATTGATGAGAAAGGCTAGAAAAGTAGCTAAAACTCGGAAGAAATAGGGCGAGGTCAGTTTTATTTTTTATCGTTTGTTGCTTGGTTTATGTTTTACTTAGACTCGCCTCCTTTGTACACCGCGGGGAGACTATGTCTGTAGTCAGATAATTCAAAGTATTTGTTGCAAGCATGCAGCTGAAGTGAGATATGTCTGCTCAGTAGATATTCACAGAATTTACCGGAGGCATCACAAACCTTGGTATCCTCAGATGTACACGTTTCGAATGTGGTTTATCGTCACTGCGTATAACATTCACACATATTTATGTTGGTCGGTTAGATCGATACGCCTGCACTATTTGACCGGTCAACATAAGAGTTAGCATACCTTTGTGTTTTCTCATAGTGAAGGCTTTTATACTGTCTATTTAACTATAATTCAACACCAAGGAACACTAGACGATATTTTATTGATGTAAAATTATTATTATTTTTTTATATTATAGGGGGCAAACGAACAGGTGGGTCACCTGACGGTAAGTGATCACCGCCGTCCATAGACACTAGCAACACCAGGGGAATCGCAAGTGCGTTAAGTGCGACCTATTCATGCTGAAGCCAGTAATAGCTTCAGCGTAGGTGTACCACCTACAAAACCTGATTATAAAATTATAATTACACAAAAAAATACACATATTATCGTACAAGCGTTTTGGAGATATTTTTTTAACAATGCGAATGATTTGATTAATAAACAAAAAGTATATATCGACATATGACGATTGTTTACAAGAACTTACTAAAGTAACCGAAACACTTTTAATTATCCTGCTAATCTTTCATCTCGCATTCATCATACCCAAAATACCCCCTCTTTGTATTCACGAATACAACTCGCTGTAAAAAACTTTAACATCTGAAGTGATTATTCTGAGAACATTAAAATGTCGCATACCATATATCATAGTTAATATTTGTCATAAAAATATCAACTGTGTTCATTTTGAACGCCATTTATTATATTTTCCTATAGTCCTATTTTGGTTACAACAAACAAAATATTTATTAGAATGGACGTTACTTTGCACTTCTTACCTGGAATTGATTGGCTACTGCCACGTCTTAATGCAACAAAAAACGTTAGATTTTTCTTGCTTCAGTTACTCATATTTTATTCTTTCTATTACTATCTTCAGATTTAATTTGTTCAGGTAATTAAAATCAAATATTATCGTTATAGTGAGGTATGGCAGTAGTTAATCAATTCCAGGCGGCAGTGCAAAGTAACATCCACTCCAATACTTAATTATGGATTTACGCAAAGTAACCCTTTTAACAATCAAACAAATAAAGCTGTTTATTGAACGCCATTTTTATGGTATTCGTATATTTTTAACATAATTGGGTTTTAATTACATTGTTAGTTTGAATTGTACATAAAAAAATTACATTACTCGAGTGGTAAAACCTTTCCAAGCTATACGCCGGTCATACGCCACACCTATTACGACCACAAATTACCAGTGTTCCACTGTTGTGTCTCGGTTCGAAGCGTGTATTTAACGACATACACCGGGTACACAAAGCGATCTAACTGTACCCTCAAGAGTAGTACTCTTATAACTAGCCTACGAACATAACGTAACATCAGGTGGACTGTGTGCATGTTGACTGTTTTTGTAACATAAAACAAGCTGAATTTTTACTCATCAAAAGCACAAAATCACAGAAGTGAAATACCAAGAAACGATCTATGACTAGGTTGAAAGTTATTAATTTACACGTGATGATTGCTGCCCAATAAATTAGGCTATCCAGCTGGTAGTAGAGTTTATATCGCTTTAATGACATCATTCGACAACCGCAGTGTATATACCACAGTGTGTATATGTGTGTGTCTGTGTGTGTGTTCGATATACTTTATACAAGACCAGAACCGTTATACTAGTATTTTAAATATTCTTAAACTTGGAAGAAAATAATGTTAAAATAACTTTTATCATTCGATAAAAGTCACCATTAGCGATGATGCCTCGGTCAGTGGCTAGGAAGCGATGATAGCTCAGTGGTTACCATGTTCGGATACCGAGTCAATCGACTTAAGTTTGAATTTTTGCGACTGAGCCGGAGCTTTCGATGAAGGAACTCATCGTGATGAAGCCTTAGCATGTCGGTAGGGATTCTTCTAAGTTCGCCTGGCTAGCTACCACTCTCAAGTTGAAAATCTGCCGTCAAGTACCTATAGATATTTTCCAGCAGTTGCACTTACGAGCCAGTTCTCGTCTAGGTTTAGCGTTTTTACTATCTTTTACTACATCGTTATTTAACATCAGATAATGGCCAAAACAATTAATCATTAACACTTATTCCTTTCTATATATCTGTCAATATTTTTTTTTGTGCTTCATGATAATTTAGGTTTCGAAGCCAAAATATAACATTCATTTTATATTTATGCTTGCTTCAGTGTACTACTTTTTAATGATTTGTAAACTTAATTAATCAATCTAGAACTAATATTGTTTCTCTGCGCTATTTGTTCAGTGTCTTGGAATTAAATAAATAGTTTAACATCGGTAATTTATTATGTTATCTGAATCTATTATCAATGTCGGATGCTTACGGATGGTGGCTTTGAGTACGAATAACTTTTAAACGATATAGCACTTGTCATCTGAAAAAGTTTATCTGTCGGATAACACTTCGGTTTCGAATAGCTCTTTGATCTCTACCTAGTGCGATCAATATTGAGTTTGAAGCACAACCACAGATTTTAATGCAGTATGTTAGCAGTGTCTCGTATGACCGAGAGTTTGAATGTCAGCGTAATCTCTTATTTTTTTTTAAATATACATATTAATTTTTCTATTCTATAGACAAAAGTAACAGTTTCAAAATCAAATCTTAAGAATTCATCAACTTGAATTCCTAAATATTTTATTACGTTTGTTCTTTCTAATGCGTTCAACATATAGTTGCATATAGATTTTGATGAACATGTATTATGACCTTAATACCTTAATACACAAGGAATCAACACGAGGATGGGTTAAGGGTTAGTACTCATTGGATAACAATTGCTTGAAAATGAACAACCTATAACACTACCACCATAAGCCATACCCCACAAGGAATCGGGCAAATAATTAAAAAGTATCAGTTACGAAGCTTAATTATTTTTGTCTGTATCAGAAAGGGGAGTTTATTATTAATAAATTAAAATGTCACAGGTGATTCTCAGATAATATCGAACGAATCCATAATATAACCTTCCGCTATTATAGTACGTACTTGAACGGCATTAGAGGGACAGCGTGCGTTCACCTCAAAGCCTGCATTTTTCCGCTAGCGATTTTGTTCCGCATCTATAATTTAGCTCTCGGATTCATATTTTTTTTATTATATGTATTATATATGCCGTCTCATGTGACTACCGTAAATAATAATGAAAGTTTTTACAGTTATATTTTTATTAAGTAAACATCAGAAATTATATAATCTATATATAATAAGCAGTGAGGAAATAGTTAAGAACATCTTTCTATTTTATTTCTAAACTGATTACCTTTATTCCTTTTTTGTTTGGTAGATATTCACGAGCTTCAGTATTATCAATATAACCTTTTGAAGTAAATTGTTTTTTTCTCCTTAAAATTAAAACTTGAAAAATTATTTCATTATGGTCGAATTTCAACCACTGAATGGCCAGTCATATATACTTATAAATACGCAGAGATAGAATGGTCATCTTCCTCCTCTCTTTGTCAACCGATTTTCTTGCTTACTTTTTTGCTTAATAGCTATTGACGAGCTTTAGTGTTGTCCATTTTTTTTTAAAGTTCCTTTTTAGTTTTCGAAAAAATTAAAAATTGGAATTTTTTTTTTTTTCTATGCCATTGACGAATCGAAGGTTTTATTTATACTCTCCTACTCATCATATGTCACGCAGCTTATATGTACAATTATTATAATCCTCGATACAGTTATTATCATTTAGAAAAAAAAAACTTAATAGAAAAATACAAGTACGTGAAGAAAAAACATTGAACCCCTCATTATGGTCGAATTTCTACCACTGGATAAATCTTAATTAGTAATAATAAATCTGTGCAATTGTCTGTACAGTTTTTTTTTTTAATTTTTGTTTTTTTTTATCTATTGTATTCAATTAAACACTTTATTATCCCAATATATAAATATCATCAGAATGATTAATTACATTGTAATTTTACATTAGCACTAACAATGCGAAAATGTTACCTTTATTTAATCAATATGGTGTTGTGCTAAATATGCAATATAATTAAAAAAAAAAACATTATTCTTTAATGAATATTATTACTGCCAATATCAAAGGCGTAAGTAATTCGCTTATTTTGGAGTCAGCGTCTTTCATTGGACTAACACGATGATGACGTCTCTCTTTCTTTCCAATTTCAACTATCCAGGAAGTTTTCCTGATATCTGGAAAAATTCATGTCCCGTATTACTACTTCGCATACTTCACTTCTACACAATAATCGAACTATATTAATTATAGTTCTATAAATATATCTAAATATTATTATAGAGGCCTCCCGTTGTGCGCGAATCACTCCAAAACTGTTGAAAAGGTACTGAGCAATTTTCAGTTTAAACCATTAGAGACTTGGTCCTTATTAAAATATATATCACTATATATTATAAAACAGAGTCCTCCACCGCGTCTGTCTGTATGTCTGGATGTTCGTGATAAACTCAAAAACTACTGGATGGTTTGTAATCCGGTCTTCATCAATAGATAGAGTAATTCACGGGGAAGGTTTAGGTATATAATTTCTCAAGGTTTTTTTTTGTAAATTGGTTGAAATATAATGATAATTGTTGAAAGAATCGAAAAAAGTCAAGCCGCCTTAAGCATTTCATGCACAATGTACATAAGTATATATTTTTATATTATAAGGGCAGAACAACATCCGCCGGGCATGCTATTATTAAATATACTCGTATGTAAGTAAAGTATATCTGTTTTTTTTTGTATTCTCGTCTGTACGTCTTTACTAGTATTATAAATGCCAATATAAGTTTGTTTGTTTGTATGTTAGGCTTTCAAGCGTTAATTACTGGACCAATCATCATGATATAGTTGATATATATTGTCAGGAGTACAGTAAAGGACATAGAGTACCTTTCATCCAGAAAACATTTGTTTCCAAAAAACACACCAAGTCTATATTAGCGCGAACGAAGTCGCGAGCAAAAGCTAGTAAAAAATATTTTTAAGATAATGGACAGCGCAGAGCAAATCACGGGGATCAGTTATTACGGCATAAAATAGAGCCAAATAAGCCGAGATCATGAGAAAGAATTGTAATGTCAAACCCACTTTTTTATAAAAAAATATACTAACAAGTATTTATAAGAATTAAATTTGGTAATTTATATTCCTTATATATGCTTATTTTTTTCCTTAAAACTTGTGTTTTTTTACACATTTAATAACTGTTTATTTATATATTGTGCACCATAGAATTGTCATCGTGTCTCTATATTTACTTCTTTGATTCGGTAATTTAATTAAGAATCAAACGGAAGGGTGATTTAGAAAGATTTGGTTCTTTAGCAGAATAAGTAAATCAACTGATCATACTATAAAAAAATCTGTCACAAAAGATATAAATCGCCAAACTAAGCATTTCAAACAAAAGCAATCCAATTAAAAAATATAAAAAAAAAAATGCTCAAAGACAACCCTCTCTCGTTGGAAAAATTAATTGAGCTGTCTTCGAAAAGCTTTTCATTACGGTTCTCAGACCACAACGGTCGAAGCAGAATGGTGTTCATTCGATACTTTTTCCTGACATTTTCTTTTAATATTCCCTTTTCATTTTTTAATAATCAATTACGTCCATGTTAATCTATAAAGAGAAACAATATTATATTTTTGGAAAATTTGGCTACAATGCGGAGACAAGAATTTTATACACATAATGTGAAGTTTTTCAATTACAACTTTTTTAATAATAGCGTCTCGTAAATACGAATTCTGCCAGTGTCAAGTCAGTCATGGGAGAGTTACTCTAAACGTATTATTAAAATTTGTAAAGTAATTAGTAACAATAATACCCAAGCTAATATCATTCTACGAAATGGTTATACCAAAACATATTTTTAATTGCTTTTTATTTATCATAAAATTAATTATATAAATGATTACAACGATAACTCTTTTCTCGTGTATATCAAAGTTGATTTCTGAAGCATTCCGAAAACCTTTTAAAGTATAAAAGGTATTAAAGTTTGCTATGGGGGACAGCAGCTGAGGTGGACACCATATTTTTACTACGAAAACGGGCAGTACGAGCGATTTATGATATGGGGTCTCGCGAATAAATGAATTATAATAACATTCAAAGTTCCTACTAATCAATACTGCTAATATTTAGAGTTAGTGTTTTCCTGATCATAAACTTAAATAAAAGGCTTTATTTAAATGTTCACCATTAAATAATCTTTCACTTGACAAATAATATGCCCTAGTGCCATTGAAATAAGGTTTTTAACTGCCTATACCTACAGTAGCGTTTCGTTTTTGTAATCCAGGTAGGTAGTCAAATTAATTAGGATTTCTCAACGGTTCGCGAAACGTTACCTAATGGCACATCTGCTGAGTTAATAACAGTTGTTAAGGGCTTAGGAATATTAACTCAGCTAAAATTTTTAATAATCAATTTAGATTTATCAGAATAATAAAGGCCTAGTATAATTATCCTTTCATGCATAATATGCATTTTAAGCTTCAAAGTATTGTTCAAACCACGACCCAGTTTAATTCTTGATCAGCAATGCATATATATATATTTCGAACTGACTACACTGTTGACCTGGCAAGGCCTCTATAGTTTCACCGAAATACTGTAGCATATATATATATATATTTTTTTTTTCGAACAAACCTACACCTGTTAGCCTGGCAAGGCCGCTACAGTTCCACCGGACTACTAAGGGGAACGCTTAAGGCACTCACCCGATTTGTTTAGGCGAACAGCGTAAGGGCACTCGCTGCGCCTCGGCTTGAACTGTCGCCGAATTTCCCGATCTGACTAAACTAAGCTAAGCTGTCTATCCATTTCATACACATATGAGTTCGTGAAAAGTGCCAGTGTGACCATGCACGGTTCACGAATATATATGTGTATTTTGCATCTGACTACTGTAGCATATATTATCGAAGCCCTTGCATAGTTTACATTAGTCGCTGCTTTGGAAATCACGAAGTCCCTTGCATTTTTTTCATCAGTAATTTGATTATTTACGTTCAGATCAAATGCTCAGTAATTGTCTAAAGGATTTAATATTTTTTTTATTGTTATAGTCTACATATTTTTTGGGGCTTGTTGCGTATGCAAAATTCAGTATGTAAATATTGTAATCTGTAGAAGACCTTTTTCAACTAACTATCTCATATCGCTGTAAATAGCCGTGCTCACTAAGCACCTTGAGAACGTATTATGGCTGACCACGTGGATACGTGTCAGCCTAACTGTGTCTAATATGGTGCCTATCAAATATGGTATAAAGTTGGAATGTATCCTAGGCTCGTAAGGACCAACAAATGTGTGTGAACGATAGGGGGTCTAAGAAGCACTTAATTCGCTTACCGAATCGTCCCCTGGTGCTTCGAAGTTGATGGCCACCGGATCGTTCACGTACACAATTTGTTTTGCGGCGAGAGATGCGGTGATGGTTTCACAATAAAACCAAAGCGAGTTATTTTTATGATATATGGCGAAGATGTATTAGTTATCGCGAAAAAAGTGCGCATCGATCCAAAACGACAAATATCGCCCCCGTATCGAAATATTAATTTTGATATAAAACTTCATGGTGGAGCATCCGCCTCACCAATGCGGACTTAGGATCCAGTGCGATTCCATTGTCAAGTGTATTAACTCATCACTTCAGAACGGCTGTACGTATCTCTTTGGCTGATCATTTTTTTTTTGTTATGTTGGTAATTCATCAATACAAGGTTTGTATGAAAGAAGACGTTTCATTTATCGCATGAAAATGAAAAATTTGGGTTAAAAACAAAATAGGTGAATGAGTGAGAGAGAAAGAAGAAAGAAGGAGGATCTTTAACAATATTGACAGAATAACGGTCAGTTCAGTTTATTACATGATCGTATTGTAAAGGGAAGATTAGGTCTCGTTTTTTTTTCGTTAGTAGTTACAACCGTGGGAAGCCGGCGCCGGAAGCTTTTTTTTTGTTTTTTTTTTTTTTATGTTATAGGGGGCAACCGAACAGGTGGGTCACCTGATGGTAAGTACAACACCAGGGGAGTCGCAAGTGCGTTGCCGGCCTTTTAAATAAGTTTGCCTCCGGCGCTCTCACTGGCCGAACGAAACGCAACAGTGCGAGCACTGTTACTTCACGTCGGTTTTCTGTGAGAGGGTGGTACTACCCCAGGCGAGCCGACCCATTCAGGCTGAAACCAGTAATAGCTTCAGCGTAGCTCTACCACTACAAGCTAGTTATATAATATTCTATTGAAGACAAAATAATATTACTAACTAAATTTAGTGTACTGTAACCAATAGTGTATTAGTAGATTGGATACCCTCAAACAACTTTATGATCCATTAACTAAATTTTACATCAGTCATGGTAATTTTAAAGATTTTCCGACACAAAGTTCACGTTGACGTAGTTTTACTGCAGCATAAATCCGTTCATGGACTGAGGAAGTTGTAAAAACATCCGCGTTTTATGGGACTACTATAACCTCTTGAGTTTACGTTTTACATAGTCTCTCATACGGTGACATAACGTAGGTTATTTTCCCTGGATAATTTTGTTCCATTACGTACATAGGCGACGACCTTGTTAAGTTAATCTAAAGTCATAATTAAAGTAAAATGTTCTCTAGGCATAATTAGATACCGTACAACATACATTAACTAACCAATGTAAAATGATCCTAAATCAAATGGCAGTAAATTAAGTCAGCATTAAGTTACCAATGTAGTATGGGATTATCCATTAGCAGGAACCTAGATAACCTAGTTTACATTAATCTAATTTTTCCACAGATAGAATAATACTTTGTAGATTTTTTTTTATTCGAACTCGGATGTTTGCCTGTCGGGCCTTTTCATCTTCACCGAAATACTAAAGCAAGCATTTAAGTCACTCAGCTGGATGAGAACTAGTACAAGAGGGCCTATGGGCAGTCTTGGCTTCAGCTGTAACCTTGATTACAACAAGCGCGCGTCGAGTTGAATTGATCATATATGTATGCGTTTGTGAGAAACACATGTATGCATAGCAATCTGTACCTATTTTTCGTATGTGGCAATTTGGCTAAAACAAACTAACTAAAACTAAAAAATTAGGGGAAAAAAGAACATCACTTCAACAATATTAGTACCCAAGGTGTGTATGTGTGCAGGTCTGTAGACCGCCGCATAAGTAGTGCTGAGATCTAGTGATTGCAGTGTGTCACTGTATTGCGGTAAAAGAATGCTCGAAGGGTCCACTCCGTGAGAATGAACCTGGCTTGAGAATATTTTGAAGTAATAATAGCTCGGAGATATCGTTTTTAGATTCCTCGTTGCTCGACATAGCTTCGGATCTCAATCAACCTGAGTTTTCTGTTATGCAAACCATGAAAATATATGGAGTATCTTTGAATATATCTCGGAGTAAAAATTACGTGTAACGAAAAAAAGTAGTTTGTGTGAAAGGACTACTAAGCTTCTTTGGATTTTGTAAATCGTCATTTAGAAGCTCAAAATATGGATCGGACTGTATATTTATCTATCTACATCGCTTGGACATTTTTGATGACACGTTAGTGTGTTTGAGTCGTATAAAGCAGGGGCGGGTCGCTAGTACTATTAATAAATCATATTTTTCGTTTTCAGTTATTATTACAACTTATTTTAATAAAACCGAAATCGTGATGGAAAGATGGAGAAACATTTCGGAGCAAAACTTTAAATCTTGGTTGAAAAGAAAGTGAATGGAAATCTCTAGAAAAAAAGACTTAACAATTATAAATCAACAATAGGTCAGGAACAATGGACGGTTTGTCGCGCTTGCCTCCGGTACGTCGTCCAACGTTCCAACTTTAATTATGTGTATTGTTGCTTAACTTGTAGTTTGTGCAAATGGAAGATGGAGTTTCATGCATATTACGAAGTTGAGGACCATCGTAATAAAGAGACGTAGTGTAAAGATCCAGTTTCAGGTTAAAGTAAACAATATTCTAGGAATGTTTAATATTATCATATAGAAAAATGAATTCTGTTATTTCTGTCTTTTACATCAGAGCCTATCAATTAATGTCTCGGAAAGCATCACAGGTTTCAAATTATGCGCAACAGGTTTTTCGTGTGATGATACTTGCTTCTTTAACTTAGATGAAGTGTAAATGTTAAAATCGTCTATTACGTGCCTAAATCGTTAGAGTATCCATAATGCTATATTAATAAATTAAAAAGTTATTGAGGAACGAATTAAATAATTTTTCCATGATCCCGTACTATTCTGTACACGAAAGTTTTACATTTACATTCATTCTCAAGCTAAACACTGTAAGTGTAATACAAAGCGGCGATCAAAAGCGTTCGTTTGAATATAAAAGCATTACCGACGAGATGAAGTTATAAAATTCCGTCGTAGAAACTCAATCTTCCCCCACCATGGTACCTACCGCCGCGCCGCGCCTGCTTCGCTGACGCTATGAAAATTGATTAAAAATTAATTAAGTTACACGTCGTGAAAGGGCCACATTTACTCGATATTGCTATCAATGAGCTATCGGCATTCACACATAATATAGATAACTTGCGAACGAAATAGACAAATAACCTATGTGGGTTTAGTTGTCAACTCTACTACGATGATGACATTGCAATAGAAACGAAAATATATCCTTTTACTATAAAATTAAGGAGATTTCTAATGACCCGCTAATGTTTTCATGTAATTGTCAGGTAGATTTGAAGACGGTTCCAGAAATCTTTAAAAGGCAAACAATAATGCTATACCAATAATTACCTACAAGAAAATATTCTAAGCGAGAATGAAGTAATACTGCATGTGGGTTGTATCGCACGGTATATTTTGTCTCTGAGGCCTGAGAAAGGATTTATTTATTTAGGACAGCTAGTGGCCAATACACCAAACATGAATTAACACTATATATGAACAATCTATAGGCATATATTTGGTAGACAATTTTAACTTAAATATTATAAAAGTAGACTAAAATTCGGTATCGAGAATAAGAAACACAGTAATACAAAATCAGAACAAGAAAATCTATAACAAAAGTTAAAATTTATAAGTTTTATGAACTAAAACTTATGTCTCGCAGCAACAATGACGCCTTTTCCTTGAAGGTGCATAACGAGTCACCAAAGATATTTAACTCACAACCTAATTTATTGTACAGATTACTCAGCCTAGATACAGGTGCGTATAGTTGATACAATATTAGTTTTATAGATTGGGATTTTAAGTAAGTTGATAGGGTGCCCTGGGTATGTGTACGGTGTATTAAAGGAAAACCTTTGACGGAACTGCGGGCAGTCAGTTATACCATGCAAAATATTGGCAGCCTAGTTAGGACAACATTATCGAGAGTGGCCGAACTGTAAATGCCTATATCAAGGAAGTACCATACCTCGCTGCTCTGTCACGATGACGGTTCTCTACACGACTATCGTATTAAACAGAATTTGCATAAGTTTTCCTTACACACACGTCGACAGTAACTCATAATTCTCTAAATTCTACAATCTCCATATATGAGAGAGGTATATTAGAATTGAATTTAGGAAAAAAAACTACTATTTCTGAGGGATACCTTAAATCTACATTAACATAAGCGAAGCAGCGAGCAAAGGTTAGTATAAAATAAATATATTTTAAGTTAATAATGATAAAGAATTATACAAAAATATTATCACGGTCGTAATTCATCAATGGATTCTACTTTCTTCAACGAATATTATATTCATATAAAATGTACTATGAGATTGTAAATATTTTTAAAACTGACTCGGTATAAACTAAGAATTGAACCAACAGGTTATAGGCAATATTAACGAATATAAATGCATAGATGACAGCAATCTTATAGCGTGAAATTATTCAACATTGATTGACCTATATCTCCAATCTCCATGCGACTTGACACTGTATGCACTCTTTTGTTTTTCAATGAATAGACAGGGACTGTCGCTGATTATGTCAGCTCGTAACGAGTTATGAGCTGTCTGCCCTATACAATTTACTTTATCAATACTGGATACAGTCATATTAGTTTTAGTAGGTATGTAATATTTGATTTAGTCGTATTGTTTCGAGTCGAATTTAATTTCTAGTCGGAATATTTATAGCGAGTTTTAGTGTTCGTTACAAACATAATTAGTGGAGCCAAAGCTGTGCTAGGTGTTTTTACTGAGTGAGGAGCATGCAGATCGTGAACCCTCATTGCTCTGGTTTACATACGCGCTGAGCGGCAGTGGAGTTTTTAGCCGGTAAGAGTCCGGCATAACCCTCACGCTGTCCCCCGGCAGTGTGGGGGTATCCGATGCAGGATTTTCTCCACTTAAAAAAAAAAAGGTGTTTTTACTGAACGTACAGTGTCATCGTCCCCTTTTTTATTTCCGTAACCAATCGCCGTCAACCAATCTACGCGTTGATTTCAAATTAACGATCTCGTCATGATCGAGGACATGAAAGCGAACCGCAAAGAAAGGACTTGGTGTAGATACTGGACAAAGATATTATTGGGCATCACCTAAGCTTGGTGATGTATTGGTGATTTAAATGACCTAAGGTAGATTTGTGTACGCTTAATTAGTTTTTCTTAGACCCACTAGACTAACTAGGACCCTCACGATAGAAAATCTGTCGCCAAAAATGTAAAGGTATACGAGATTTTTTTCTCATTTTTTGTTGTTTTCTCATAACTATATTCATAATTTACAATGTGTTCTTCTGAACATAATAGGTGGCCGCGATTTGATACGAGTTACTTTCCTTCTTTTTAATTCGTTGGATGAGCATGTTATTCTAAGGTCATAAAGGTAAGTCATGTCATGATTTAAGTGCAAGCAAGAGATTCACGGTAATTTTGAACTTCGTCAAGTACCTTGACATTATTGATTACATGCTTTACAAAATCATCAAATGATTTGTTGGCAAACTCTTTCTCCGTCAAGCCCAAAAGATCGAAAGAACATATACGAAGATTGTTATAAAGTATCATCATATGCCCTGCGAAATAAATCTGGGACACTCTTGTAGCAGACGTTTAAAATTTTGTACAGATGTGTAATATATACGAGTATATAATTTAAACTTAATAATTACAACTAAATCTAAATTAAGTACGGCTAACTTAAATTTATTAGGATTTACGTTCACTTGATAGATATTACTACAGTAAGCTAGTTACGAAAAACGCGTTGCAAGAGCCTCTCTTCACGGCTGATTACATTTTAATCAGAGGAGCGCGGCCAAATTACGGTCGAGTGGTGAGTTTATTGGTTACAACTGAAGGATATTTTACTAAACTTCATACAAATTTACTTTAATTAAACCTATAGGGCGCGCGGAATCTTGGTAACGGTAAGTAATTATCTTTGTTTATTTCTTACCGGACTGCGGGGAAGAAGGGTTAAAGTTTTTCGATTGCTTCTATATCTTTAGCACGGCTTGTAGTCTTCATGGATTTCAATAGATGAGTTTTTGCTAGATTTAGTCTTAATTGTGGGGGTGACGTAACCTATATCATATTTTGAATCTTGGTAGCAGTAAGTAATTAGCTTTATTTCTTTCCGGACCGCGGGGAAGAAGGGTAAAATGTTTTCCTATTGCTTCTGTGTCTTTAGCACGGGCTGTAGTCTTAATGGGTTTGAATAAATGAGTTTTGCAAGATTTAGTCTTAGTTGTGGGAGTGACGTAATCTATATCATATTTTGGAATGTTTCCTGTAAGTTTTTAGTGTTAACAGTTAAACGACTCCATTATTGAAATAGCTGAAAAATGTATTAATCTCTTTCTTGGTTTTGTTTATTATTATAATTTCTATTTATTTAATATTAATTATAACCTATAATTATATACTAATATTGTCTTGAATAATAATTCTATTGACTATGTCTTATCATATATAAAACTAGCGGCCCACTCCGGCTTCGCACGGGTATAAACTATATAGCCTATGTCATTCACTGAAAAAATGATTGAAATCGATCCAGTAGTTTTGATTTATTCATTACTGCCCGTGGTCCGCACGCATTAAATTTGGAGTAACCTCAAAAATAACAGTATTTTTCCACTATTTAATTTATGTTATTATACATATAAACCTTCCTCTTCAATCACTCTATCTATTAAAAAAAACCGCATCAAAATCCGTTGCGTAGTTTTAACGATTTAAGCATACATAGGGATATAGGGACAGAGAAAGCGACTTTGTTTTATACTATATAGTGATGCTTGCCTGCAACACACCGTGCACTGTTGCATAGTGAATTTATATGTAAATTGTATACATGACCGCCTTAGTCTTCATGCTTCCCGTTTATTCCGTTCAATAATAAAACTTCAAACAGAAACGAAATTTCATAAACCAACGTCATTCTTATTTAAAAATTGATCACCTTTTCACCCGTCTTTTAAAAGTTGATTTTCAATACTATTCTTTATTAAGTTGTGACGTAACGGAACAACACAAATTTCAAGAACAAAACAAAGAAATTGCTTACTCTGAAACAGATATCTATAAGGTTACATGTGTTATTACTATAAAACATTATAGAACATAATTAGATAGACGAAAAGCGTAAATTGGTATATCGTTTTACATTGAAGTATTTAAATGAATAATTTGATGGGAATATAAGAAGTATTTTATTCAGTGTACTAATGTGTCTTAACCTTATTTATAAAACAGGAATGTTTTCTAATACTAATAAGTAATATACATAACATAGACATATGCTTGAACAGTACTATATAATATTTAATTGTTTGATACTTCAAAACGCTTCAAGGTATTTTTAACTGACTTCGAAAGATGTATTGTTCAGAAAAATAGAACAATATGCTATCGTTCCATTCTTAGTATAAACACATGCATTCATAATTAGAGAGAGCGGTGTCATTATTGTAACCATCTGCACAAAACCAAAAAACCCTAACGATACATCTGGAAAAATCTAGAATATTGTGTATACACTTTTTAAATTAGATTGAAATTCCGATTAGAAAAACACGTACGAGTTGGAACTATTATATCGTTCCGGCAATCGTAAACAAACAACTAAGTATTAAAAAGGGCAAGTTTCGTAATTTCCCCCTCGACCTTATCGGTGTCTGTCATAAATCAATCAAAAACCACTCTAGATATTTCGATCTCTCATTTTTACCGGATATATAAGCGAGTCACAATACAAGCGACCGATGACAGTTCTTGCGCACCAAAACGAATACTAGAAACGGCAGCTGGAAGAAATCTACAGGAGGTATAAGATTACAACTAATAGTGCCTATAGCAATTTGTTTTACTATTAGTTTTGTGTATATTTTTTTCTACAAATCGTACTTTCTTATCCACAGACCTACACATCATGTGGTATAGATGTACTTATATTCAGTAATTTGCTTCTGTTTTTGTCCCGAAAAGGAATAATCCTTTTTGAGGGAGATGAAAAGAGAGAAGTTAAATATATCATTGTTCGAAGTAGATACCAGTGTTATATATTAAATCGTATGGGTAAGGTTCTAGAACAAAACCATGGAAATTATTGGTAGTACTCTTACTTCTATTGATATTCCTACGTTGATAATATCTGCAATAAATGATCTTTGTCTTTTTTATGTAGAAGGACCTCACGAATTGCAGGCTTGACGGTAAGCTCAATGCAATTCTAAAACAAACAGCGATTACTTCAATACATCGGCAGTCGGTTGATTCAGAAAAGGGGACGAAAGAGAGTGACTGTGACGTATTTTTTTCTCCATCTGTATATTGGTAACAATCCAATCGGTCTGAATTACTATGCCCTATTAGTCTGAAATATTAATTTATTTCATTCCTTTAGACCAGACACAAGTACCTAATCGGGAAGCAAAATCTAAATCTCATTCTGCTACTTTTAGCAATTCTGTCGCTTTATTTTTAAGTCATGTGCATTATGTTATAATTTATATGAATACTAGCTGATATACATATACAATGACAATATATTTTATGTACAGAGGAAAATCTATACAAAACATTACAAGCAAAAATATACTTTGCTTACAAAATTTCTTAGTAAATAATTTATTATTAGTGTACTTCGCCTTTCCGACAGATGCACACCACACCGCTTGCTCTGTTTCTCCAACGCATCGCTGAACTCTGAAATAATTATAAAAATTATAGTTTCTTCAAATGTTTAGATAAGGACGAAATGTCTTGGTCTTAATTTTATTTATAAAGATACCTGCAGTAAGTTTTAAGACTGCTCATAGAACTTACTTCCTTGCTTGCTCATTAAGAAGTGAACGGGTGAGAAAGTATTTAATGGCCCGTAAACAGCTGACTGCTAATCGGCGACGTGCTTGAATTCTCCAGCGTGACGCGTTTAATAACACCAATGAATTTCGACGTAGGAACAATTTTATTTACCTACTACCTGTGGTGCCTGCGAATTCGCTCTCAGTAAATGTGATAAATGAAATGGTCCTGTGGTGCCTACGAATTCGCTCTCAGTAAATATGATAAATGAAATGGTGTTAATCGTAACATGGAATTGCTTGCTTTATTTGGCTTAGTTATGCGTTCTTTGTTATTGAATTGAATCTTCTATTGGCGTAATGAGCAGTAAACAAAACAAAAGTGAACTGTCATATTCGGGTCGATGACGCTTAATCGGGTTTGCTCGGTTCCTTTCGACATCAAGCACACTCGCGGGTCGGTGACGCACTGAATCGTGTATACTCGGATTCAATCTGTATCAGCCACTTTTGCTGTCCGATAAGGAGCGCATTTTGCCAATAATTACATTTTTATTGTAAGGTATTACAGTGACAAAATAATATTGTGTACTTTTTGCATATAATCAGTGTAATAATTCAAGTGTATATGTTGTGTTTTTAATTATTCTTTGTTTACGTATAGAAATTAATAAATCTCTATGAGCTATAATGTACATGTATTTATTTATAAGTGTTCATTTCTGTGTTGTGGTCCTGAGTAATAACCCACTTTTTAAATTATAATTTTGCTAATATAACCTCACATCCCTTTTACCGATTATAAGTTAGTTACCATTGTTATTTTTTAAAGTTATCGATTAAAACCTGATAAGTCCTCTGTCTTATCATTAAAATCCGATCAGCCATTACGGATACTAACCTAGACAAACAAAGGATTCTCCAATATAATTTGTAAAAGAAAATTTTGATTATGAATCTCAAAACCTACACTTGCTGATAGAATCAATGTCATCAAATCAATCTTTGCATATATTATCGTTACACTCTGTGTGCGAACTCAAAACAAATAAACAATGAATGAGTCATCGATCGTGGGAACGCGCAGTACATTGGACTTCTAAAAATAGAACATTTCAAAGTTTATTGAATCGTTTCAGTGATGACTCTAGAGTCCATTCTAGGCTTCTAGTAATTTTCACCCTCCTTTAATGTATAAATAAAATGCGCCGCGATGTGGCCGATTATAGTTGTATTTTATAGATCGGAAAGATTACGAGGGGAATGGCCCCTGAATGATGAGGGGGAGGGGGCTGAATGATGATGATGAGGGGAAACGATCTTCAAGAGGACTGCGACTATAGCATTACAAGCTGTAATTATGTTTATATTATAATTTTGTGATAATGTATATTTGATTTTTGTCCCTGTGAATGGCCTTTTATTACCCTAATGCTACTCCCATACCTGCGTGTATCGGCACAAAGTTTTGTCTATGATCAGACTAAATGAAGATGTGGGAAGATATTATCGTTATGCGTTACGAACTATCGGATTGCGTGACGATACACGCAGCACGATAACTGGGGCCGCGATTTCTACACACATCAAAGGAACTTGGAGACGCTAATTTCGAGTTACTATTGAAATGACAATGGTGTGCAAACGTTATTCTACGCCTTTATCGGAATTAATTTTGAAGTAACTTTTAGCGGCACAAGTGACCGAAGCTTCGTCGCGCAGGGTATGGGACTAGCATAAGAGCGTAACATTATTATTTATATGTTCCTTGTGTAAGTAAACACTTAAATTACATCGGAATGCTACATACATTTTTGATTAAATACATTCTTGTTTATCTAAAACCTAAGGTTAGATAATCGAGTTTCTGATTTTTTTTTATTAATTATCATAACATTTGTAATATTAAAAATCTTAAATATATGTTTAACGAGTCGAAAGGTTACTTTTCTAAAATTCAGATTTATAATAAATATATTATACCTAACGGTATAAGAGATATGAAAATGAAAGAACAGCTGTACAATATAAAATTATACGAAACCCCTACAGCGAATAAACTAAAAATACATTCTATTATTACAAGTTCTATATTATTTTTACAACGATATATGTATATTTTCAATTGTAAACTCACATATGCTTTAAAATTTACAAAGCAATATATACTCATCGAGTTTATAAAAAACGTAATGATTCTTTTTATAAAGTTTCATATTATTCACCTGCTTTATTTCATGGTTAAACTAGCGTTTAATTTCTTCCATGCCGCACCACACGGTCCGACCGCACTATACATTTTTCTCTGCTACTCACTTGAATAGTAGTAGCTGCTCACCTATGTGTTGTACAATAATGTTAGATAGCCTATAACTTGTCTCCATGAATATACTACAAAATGCAAAAAGATTTCTACAAATCTGCTTTTTGGTTCCAGAAATCTGCGCATTCAGACAAACATCAAAATACCTGCGTATTTGTGTACCGAATACAATAATTCAGATGATAGACGCATTTTAAAAACTGAGCACAGTATTTATTTAAATCATTGAATCATTTTGAATTGTGCCATGAGCGCCTTATTGGCCTTGGCTGCTCTGCCGAACGCCTTTCACTTTACACCTACACCTTTGCCAGCTGTAATGCGACATGCGATAGATTAGTAGGAAAAAATTTGAGCGATATATAAAGTTGTACTTTCAAAGTTTTGAGCTTTATATAAATACTAACTTCTATCTGCGACTTCGGTTGATTTTATATAGATTACATCTATCCCCCTAAACCAGTATTTGTTTTGTAGGATAAAGGTCCAAACCCTATGGACTTTTCTCTCTCTCTCTCTCTCTACCCCTTATAACATATAGTACAATATTTCATGGTTATCGCTTAAGTAGTTAAGGCACGAAAGCGTAACAAGCAAACTCATATACCCATTTATAATATTAGCTTGGCAGTCGCGGTTAGGGCGTTCGCGCTGGGCCTTGTCGCCGGGGTGGCATGGTGCTTGCTTGTTCGATCCCGTGCCACTCCATAGCGCGGCAGACGGTATCTCGTGGGTTTTTTTAGTCAGTAAGAGTCGTGACATCCCACAGCTCCCCGAGGCTGTGGGTGTGTCCAATGTAGGATTTCTTCTCAAATTAAAAAAAAAGGGTTAGTAGTTAAAAGAAATGTGATCTCACTTGGAACTCATTGGCAAAATGTTTACGGAAACAAACAAAGACATTCGAGCGTTTAAAGTTTTTAACGATTGCACAAGCGCATCGCCTCGTAAAGTGAAGTTTGTTATATTCACGGGAGTTCAAGATATCGCTTCGAGTCGTAAAGTCCGTGTGAAATTGTGAAAGAACGCGATACCGTTTCGAATCAACAAGATAACTGCTGTTACACTGTTTTATAATTCATTCATTGTGTATTGTTAAGTGTTTATAGGCTTTAGAAGTGTAGTTGCCGGCACACACTTATAGGACATAGACGAAAGATTTGCAGCGTAAATACTTTATCACTATTCTATAGTTTCATGAAAAACTCAGCTCGTGTTAGAATTCGGATACAAATCGATCGATACATTTTTCAAATAATGCTAATACTAAGTCATAATCACAACTATCACTTATGTTGAATATACATTTCAATCTATTGATTAATATTAATAAATAGTAAAAAAAAGTAACTTTTCGTATCTGTCTGTATGTGTCGTTAGCTCTTCTAAATTACGTGACGGGTTTGTTATGGTTTTCATTACCCTTCAGACAATTTCTAGATGATTCCCACCTGCTTCGCTGGGTATTAAAATAGGCAAAGGGTCTATACAATATAAAAAATAATTAGCGTACGAAAACTTTCGCGTCGAACGGTCATAATCCTATACCGATAGTCGATGCATTCAATAGTTTTGGCGAAATTTAACCTCAAAGAAACTGTCTTTTTTTAATGAGTACGTGTTGAATACAAGCATATTATATTTTTAGGTACTACTTTACATAAGAAATGATGTATTTTTATCAACTAATATTTTTTAACAATTATATTTCTAATGAAAACCTTTACTTTGGCTAAATCTTATGAGATACATCAAAATAAATGTACTACGAAAATGTATATCTTTGAAATACCCATACAAAAGTCCTTCATTGTATATATCTATTTCATAATGAAACGTCAAAGTAATAATTTTTATCTTACATACAATGAATACAAATTAAAAAATAATGAGATATTTGCTACGCTTTTGAGCGGGTATAGTATTAATTCGTATTCAATTTAGTACTTCAGTTGCGTTTCACATTCAATGTAGATTAAAATAGCTAATTACAGCACATGATATCAATAAATATCTTAGAAGATAATTCAGGATTTATATTTTGTAGTAACAAAAAAAAAATTCTGTAGGAATACTCATGAAGTTTGCAGCGAAAAATACCAAAATAAAAATTGTGTGGTTTTATGAAACCACGTTGCAAGTGTAACTTTTTTACTTAACTGCATTTTAAGAACTGAAATCAACATTTCTTTAAATCATATAATAATTCGGAATTGACTCATGGGCGCCGCCATATTGACCTTAGCTGCTCTGTCGAGCGCCTTTCACTTTACCCATACATCACGGCTGGCTATAATGCGACATGCGATAGATGTACGAAACAATTTGAGGCTATGCAAAAGCGTTTAATTTAAGAAAATAATTTCAACCGCTACGGCATGAAATTACATTAGTGTATTATATGCGTACGAAACCAGTGCGGGTTACTAGTATAGGTATATGATAAAACGTATAATATTACTCGCATAGAGATAGATATGAAAACATTGCTAGATAACTTCAGGCAGATAACGTTGTTACCGCTACTGGTTGTTTCTGCAACTTAGTGTCCGGTCGTCGAGTAAATTCTATGCAACGTTGTAGACTGACCAGCGTTCCTCGCCTGTTTGTTCACAACAGTTTGTGTTCGAGCTTATTCGGCGTGCCAACAGTTACTAATTTACATTTGATAACGCAAACTAATATCCGAATTCTCAAACTGTATATATATATTAATTTAATGCTTATATCACAAAAAAAATCTAAAACCTTAGTGGGATAAGCATAGTGCATTTGGTCTTAGAAAGATATTTAAACGGTACTTAGGGGATATGTAGGGACTAATAAGATATTATGAGTTGGAAATTTCATTTCTCTAATTGAATTGGTTATCGAGAAAAAAATTATAAAAAACAGAAAAAAAAATTCTTACGATTGACTGGACCGATTGGTCTAAATTTTTAATATATTCTGAGGGCTACATCAGTAGCTTCTACAAAAAAATTAAGAGCTGTATAAACATTTCTTCCTTTAATTTTTATTTTTAACCGTGACGCAATTTTCGTGCGATTACGAGACTTTTTTTTCCAAACTTTTTTTTTGCTTACAACACCTGTGGCCTTTATGTCTAAATTAGTTTTAAATTATTAATAGGTGTTATTTCTTTATTAAATAGCATTTTTTTATTTATGACCTACTATTTTTTTGTTCACGCCTTCGAGTTAAAGTTATATAGATACCCTAAGTCCTTTTCTGTACTTGGAACTGATACTGATAGGTTCAGTAATCAAGGCTCGGAGCCTTACAAATCACTTAAACACAGACAAAATCACTTACAAAAATGCATACAAACTCTCATTCGCATCAATACATATTATAAAACAGAGTCGTC
Source organism: Antheraea assamensis (assembly GCA_035772565.1). Taxonomy (NCBI): domain Eukaryota; kingdom Metazoa; phylum Arthropoda; class Insecta; order Lepidoptera; family Saturniidae; genus Antheraea; species Antheraea assamensis. The sequence goes on from JAQQSE010000060.1 coordinate 1,901,187, forward strand.
CGCCGCGTCTGTAATGCGGTCTTCACCTATAGATAGAACAATTCACGGGGAAGGTTTAGATACATAATTTGTCAAGGCTTTTTGTTAATTGGTTGAAATATAATACAAATCGGAAAAAGTCAAGCCGCCTTAAGCGTTTCATGCACGTAAGTATATATTTTTTTATTATCACGGCAGGACAACGTCCGCCGAGCCTGTTAGTTTATAATAATTAAATAAGGGTAATAATAAGGATTGTATAGTTTTGTGATTTTTACTAATAAACTCTTTTACATACTTACTTATATTATGATAAATAAAAATGAGTTGAGGTGAAAATGAGTTTATTTGTCACGCTTTCACGTCTAAACTTCTCAACTGATCATCGTAAAACTTCTGCAAGCACACTGTCAGGGGTACACAAGAGGACATAGATAATCCCGTCGAAACTTCTCAACCGATCATTGTAAAACTTCTGCAAACACACTGTCAGGGGTACGCAAAAGGACATAGAGTAACTGTGTAATTTAGCTTATTTTGTAGTCAAAAAATTAGAAAATAAAATAACAGATTCCTTCGAAATACAACACATGACATAGAGACTATCCTCTGTAAAAATAGAAATAAAAAAAAAACAAAGAGATTTTTAGAGCAGTACCTTTCATCCAGAACAACAGTACTATTTCCGACTGGATAGATTACATCGTCATTAGGCGAAAGCTACGTCTCGTTAACAATCAATTTTGCATATTAGTACGTGAAAGAGACATAAAAATTGCACGCATGGAGGTGTTTCAGATTTGGCATAGTTAAAGTTCATACGGGGAAATGGATATGCAAACGTAAAATAGATCGGATAAAATGTAAACCGGTCATTTATAAGCCACAACAAACGCATCGGCCGCCCTCGGGTCAAACAATGAACGAGGAATAATGAATTAATTGCTCTGTCAAAAAGCTGTCAATATCAGTTATGCTACGCGGTTTCGATTTTCAAATACAATTTAATTAAAGTAACAGTTCACCTTTTTTTGTTTTATTTATTTCACATCTCTAACTTCGAACACGACGGAAATCTCTTTCATAAAATCGTCTCCTTTCTCATTATTACCTTAAAGGCTGGTTTGTTTATGGGTAAATTATTTTTCTTTCTATATTGTTTTTGTAAACCAATCTTTCAGATTATTACTGCCACTGTCGGGTAGGTAATGATATTATAAGTTATAATTTCAAAGTTCTTACAAAATGGTTGCCCCCTTGTTAGAGTTTTCTAGGGAGTTTTTGTGGCATCTCAGAATTCACGCTCCATTGTGGTTATTTTCCATCCACTTCACTTGCGAACAATAACCGAACTATATTAAGTAAAATGCTAACAATACTATAAAATATTGAGTCGAATTACAGGAGATTATGAATAAAATTAAAAGTCACCTACATAACAGACTAAGTTGCCGCCATAAACTCCTCGGTAAATAATGTTGTTATTATGGACTTCCTATATTTCTTTTTTTACGCCATTATCATTGCTATAAAGAAGAACAGATTTAATCGCCTTTTAAGGCATTTGCTATGTTTGTAAAAAAATATATATACCCAAGGGATACTAGAAGCTACTAGGGATACTATAGGAACTTTGACGTTCTAAAGAAATTTTGAAAGAAATGAACAAATAATTGGTTTGGTAGTCTACGAACTTACAAGCAAGCTAGCAAACAGACAAAAATAGTTAGTCCGCTGAAGTTGTGGAGGCCCATCAGGCCAATAACGTAAAGTCAGTTCAAAAAAAAAAAAAAACAAAAAATTGACAGATGTAGACATGACATTTGTAATATGTAGAAGGAAATGTATTTGTGTGTATACAGCGTACATTATATGTACACATGTAATGAATAATCATAAACACTTACACTTATGTTATCATTTGTTGTTTGTGCGGTAGTACGAAAATTGTTATATTCTGTAATTTATGCGTTTATATGTTATTGTCATGTCGGTAGTTGTTTTTATTTTACATTTTATTTCAGTTTATTTTCCACTTATATGTTATGTATTGTCAAGTCGGTAGTTGTTTTTATTTTACATTTTCATTTCATTTATTTTCCACTTATATGTTATGTAATTAAGTTATTGATTAGATCATTGGTCTAATTTTACTTTATATACAAAAGCTTGAGTTAGCCATATAACGAAAAAAAAACTATAAATTCATATTATATTGGAATCATAGTTGGCGAAGCTAACATTTTCCTCGTACATTTTTTTTTCTTTTTTAATGTATAACTGTGAATTCCTATGAAATAAATTAATTAACTAGCTATTTCCCGTGGCTACATTCGTATAAATGTAGTATAAATATATGTCTATATATTCCTTCGGAGTAATATTTTTTTGTCTGTACAAAACGTACTCTATGTTCTTTTCTGTACCGGTGACAACGGGTATGCAAAATTCCATGACGATTGCTTGAGAAGTTAAGTCGTAGAAGTGTAACAAACTAATATATATATATATATAAAAAATAAGTACAAACGTACATTAGTAATTAATTACAATGTTTCTAATAGTAAAATCCACAAGCAGCTTAGTACTAGTTTGACAGCATGACTCCACCAAACTAGAACGAGGGCAACGAATGTTTCCTAAATGCGGAGTTCGGAATGGCGAGATTAACGGAATCGGTGGTAAAAGCGTTGTTAGCGTTAGTTACTCGAGTTCCTTTGGAATCTCATTACACTGAGTGATTCTAATGACATTTTAAAGCTTTAAGGTTAAGCCTGTATAATGATGAACAGATTTTCGAGGGTAATTCCTTTTTATAAGTAATAGTTTATCTATGTATATACATATACATAAATAAAATGATGGACGTCTGTCCTTGTGTGCGTATTAATCAAAAACTACTGGATTGTTTTTTTCTACTTCTTAGATACTAACGATCATATAACAAAAACAGAAATGAACACACGTTTAATACGAGTTTTACTAAGCAGTTTCTAAAATTTAAACGTTATTGAACAAATGTTTAGAATATTATTTTTTTTTGTACACAAAAGGGTGTTGTCCAGTCGGCGTCTAGCTATACATCTCCTATTAGTTTTTTATGCAAGCAACTCTGAATAGCATTCATTTAATACAATCTCATCATTCGAAAACGTTCCATTACATACAGATATTTTGGAAACAATTAGAATTTAGAAAAAAAAAATCAGATCTTCTACATTAAGAAAATATATTTATTTGAAGTAAAATTGGCTAAAATTATTATTGTGGCATGTAGATTTAAAGAAAATGACGTCATTGTTAAAATAAGCAATATATAAGTTTAATATAATACGTCAAAGCGCGTAAACGTCATATATTAGTAGTTTTTTATTTACTTTTTTCCAAATTAACTATACCTACGAAATCCATAATTTACTACGAAACGTCTTTTGCCGGCAAATAGAAATACAATAAATCACGTTAATAAAATTAGAACTATCAATTTGGATAAGTGTTAAGCATTGTTTAAATTTAAATAGTGTCTATCTATAAACAGGGGTAAGACACTCTTTTGTGATCAAATTCTAGGTCTTTATCTAAAAGAATATTGTCACAATAGCTTGATTATCCCTACATAGTATAAAACAAAGTCGCATTCTCTGTCCCTATATCCCTATGTATGAATAAATCTTTAAAACTACGCAACGGATTTTGATGCGGTCTTTTTTAAAAGATAGAGTGATTGAAGAGAAAGGTTTATATGTATAATAACATAAATTAAATAGTGGTGAAATACTGTTATTTTTGAGGTTACTCTAAATTTAACGCGTGCGGGCCACGGGCAGTAATGAATAAATCAAAACTACTGGATCGATTTTAATCATTTTTTCAGTGAATGACATACGCTATATATTTGATACCCGTGCGAAGCCGGAGCGGGCCGCTAGTTTAATATAAAATGAGTGAAGTTTTAAGACACAACGATGTTTATAAGCACTACGCGTACGGCGATGTGGGTTTTCTTGCCGTGAAGAAGTAGGGGTAGATAATATATGGTACTTATATATTTTCCTCTGTACACAAAATAGTACTTAGAAGATTATTATCTTCAAGAGACGCAGACGAAGCCGCTGGCATCAGCTAGTGACGTAACAAAATGTAATTGGTATATTTAAGATCGATTATACTATAATCTTTGCTTCAACCTACTTAGTGGATCTACCATCATATTCTCGCATTAAAAATACTGAAAAGCTGTTGCTGCCTGCCCTTAGTCGTCATTTATGACATCCAAGGAATAAAACCCAAAGGTTGGTGCTATTTTAAAAAGGCGATCATCACAGGTCAAACAAAAGACGATGGAGAAAGTTTCTCTGCTTGATCGAATCAGACAGGAGGAGATATAAAATTATCGTTATAACCCTTAAGTTAAGTTTTTGGCAGGATCTTAGTCTGTCATGTAGTGGTTTTTATATTTTATTCATAGTCTTATGTTATTAAACTCTATATTTTGTAATATTGGTGGTGTTTTACGTAATATAGTTCAGTTATTATACACAAGTGAAGTGGATGGGAAATAATACCACGGAGCATGCATTCTGAGATGCCACCAAAACTCCATGGCAAGTTCTAACAAGGAAACCACCATCTTGTTAGAACATTATAATTATCACGAGACACTTACTTGGCAAAATCTTATTACTTGACGCTGGCTAGTGCACAAACCGTGACGTAGCCAAAAAATAAAGAAGAAGAAGAAGAAGAACCCTTAAGTTACCCGATCTTTCGTAGACCTGATGGCCAATGTGGGTAAAAAGTTCCTCAAAGTGAACCGACGCGACAGCCATTTAAAGGATGTTGGCTCCCACTCAACCCGTACAGCGCAAGTTATGGCGGTCTTTGGGAGTCTTATAATCTGAAATAAGCGTTTTTTTGACTAAATTTACGGATGCGAGCTCAGACATTGAATTACATATCGTATAGTATATAATCTATGAGTGATTTCATAAATACATATTAAGAATTAAATTTTATAAACTATTTTTCTGTCATGTAAGGCGTTTCGGATAGTAAGAACTTTTTCAATTACTGTTATTAGATTGGTATTTTAACCAATATTAAAATAAAACCAAAAACGTTAACAATATTCAATCGAATATCTTAAGGAATACCATTAATTTCATACCTCGGTGTCTTCATTCAATAGGGCTTAACGCAGAAGATGCAATAATCCTATAATCGAGAGGCGGATGAAACGGAACCGACTTTGAGTGATACCCCATTATCTACTAATTCCTTGTTACAGAATCTCTGTTTTTTTTTTGTTTTGGTAAAAAATGACGTTGATTCGGCAATGGAATAATAGTTCCGTTTTTAGCGGCCAGTTTAAACGTTGGGTATTAAGTAAGTCGAAAGAACATAGGTTGTACTAAACATTTTCAGAACTGGCCACTTATATGTAAAACAATTAAAAACGAATTACGATATTTCAAAATGCAGTTAGTTCCATCTTATTATTGTCCCTTGTTATGACATTTTGTTGTTATATTAAACTAGCGGCCCGCACCGGCTTCGCACGGGTAAATAATATATAGCCTATGTCATTAACTGAAAAAATGATTAAAATCGATCCAGTAGTTTTGATTTACTCATTACTGCCCGTGGCCCGCACACATTATTTTGATAAATCTCGTAGGGTTCAGCCTGCGTTGGTTGCAATGTAAGCGGAATAAATGTAATTATTTACGATATCACATTAGAAACCTCAAAAATAACAGTTACTTCTCCACTATTTAATGGATGTTATTATACATATAAACCTTCCTCTTCAATCACTCTATCTATTAAAAAACACCGCATCAAAATCCGTTGCTTAGTTTTAAAGATTTAAGCATACATAGGGATATAGGGACAGAGAAAGCGACTTTGTTTTATACTATGTAGTGATTTTGCGTGTTTACGTTACCATGGATCTCACACGTGAAACTTTTCGTAGTATGATGATTTAGTACGAATTTAAGTGTAGCTTGACGCCTCAGCAGAGTAACGCTCGCCTTCAAACTGCCTTCGGCAATGAAACGACATGCAAGTCGACTGTTTATAACTGGTTTACAGAATTCCAACACAGTCGTGTTAATCTCAATCAGGAATTTCGTGAATGATAAAGCTTAGTGACATTATTTATTTTCTTAATAAATAATAAATAAATATTTGTCTTATATATATAAAATTTATTATAGTTTGAATTTAAAATGCACGAAAGACAGGAATTTTATTGCATTTATGTCTGAAAATTTAGATTTTATAATAAAATTGGTAAATTTTAAATAGGATCGTATATTCGTTTAATATAATTAAGTACATTTTTTTTATTACTATACATATTTTCAATATAATAAATGAAATGCAATTGAAGAAGGAAGCAGGAGTGATATAAACAAAGGGCAAAAGTGAGTAGTGATGGGGCAATTAAGCATCGACCCAAATGTCAGAGATATTGGTAGATTTGTTTGCGGGCTCAAAGGGATCGCATTACGCTCGATTGCTCGCTGATTGGCCGGTGTCTACTCGCGTTGTATCCAAAAAAAATATGCTGTCCTTTTGTTATATATTAAGGATTAAAGGTGAGAGATATGAACGTATAAAAATATTACGGTGTAGTTACGAACAAGGAGGAAGTAATTGGTTTTCTCTGATAATTGTGATCACGATAATTCATGTATATTTTAAAAGACGTACAAAAAAGTCCACTATGGTATTTGTCATCTCCCAAGGATATTTTACTAGTAAAATTGTTTTCTTTTACATAATGAATTATTTACAAAACTATTTATTGTATTTAATGTAGATAAAATGCGTTATTACAATTCAACAGATATCATAAAAGGTCACACAGATTAAATATTACTAATAGTAAAAGAAAGTTGTTAATATACAACTAAGCTTACGAAGCATCTTTGATTCTGATAAGCTATCAATATAAATGCGCAAAGATTGAATACTTCAAACAGTTTTTTTTGGTATGAAGTATTAGTACATTGCCCCCCATGCGAAATCGGGACGGAAAGCTTGTATGGGTGTATGAATTATATAAAATCAAAAACAACAATATTTGATTCTATCATCAGGTATTTTTATTATTTCAGTTACTTACATTCTTATGAATGTCAAGGATTTATCGAGGGCTTCTCTTTTATAGTGCGAGCTATTTATTCATCGATATTCGTTTCTATTTGTAACTAGTTATTGGTGAATGTATTGTAAATAAAAGTTATGTTTACAACCTTTTTAGTTACTACGGAACTGGGGATTACCACTTTTTTTATGCAAATTAAATTATAAGATAATGAGTGGTTATTACGAATAGTAAAACTACATGAAAAATCAAAGTTCCATTCAAAATCCACCAAAAAGGTTGATGTCGAATTGAAATCTCACATTGGGATTTAAACTTTTTAGACTTTCTTTTTTTTAATTCTGTACAATAAAATGGTAGTAAACTTTTTGTTTAAATTGTTATTTTCGAAAAAAGATACATTTAAAACTCTCACAGAACTCGCGGTTGCTGGTAAATATATTTTTCATTTTGTTCATTTAGGTCAAGCTAATTAGGTTTTCAAAAGTTTTATTACATTTACGAAAAAAGGTTAATTTTTACATACATTTATTAGCAACACATATTAAACGTTGTATAATGCTGGGCATTTTTCCGTATCGTCCAAAATATAAGTAGTTACATGAGTAGTCGTTACTATTTCAATTGGATCAAATAAATTACTTTTTTTATATAATATTAAAGCTGTTGTAAATATACACACTGTCGAAGAACTTTCTAGAAATAGGTAAGGTGAATAAACACTTTAGCCACGTACAGAAGATTAAACACAGTAAAGAAATAATTTGACAGCGGAGGGACAATTTTAGGAGTGGCCGAAACGTCCGATATATTGGTCCATCTGTCTGACCTTACGGTCGATTGCACTCTGATTGTTCGCTGTCTACTTACGTCGAAGCCATTAGCAGTTTATTGTTCTTTTGTTTCAACATAGTTTGTTTTGGGATAGCGGAAGTATGTCTGCATATAAATATTGCTTATTGTTTATATATTTGCTGAATATTTGGAAATTATGTCAATAGTGAATATGCTTTGTGTTTTTTTTTTCTTTTCAACTATAGCCATTTTAAAAAATAAAATTTTATACAAAAAAACTCGAGCGGTATTCAGAAGATTCAAAATCTTTTACATTCACTTTTCATAATGGCACTGATGTCAAAATATTTGTATCATATAATTTACTAGCGGCCCGCTCCGGCTTCGCACGGGTATAAAATATATAGCCTATGTCATTCAATGAAAAAATGAATAAAATCGATCCAGTAGTTTTGATTTATTCATTACTGCCCGTAGCCCGCACGCGTTAAATTTGGAGTAACCTCAAAAATAACAGTATTTCTCCACTATTTAATTTATGTTATTATACATATAAACGTTCCTCTTCAATCACTCTATCTATTAAAAAACCGCATCAAAATCCGTTGCGTAGTTTTAAAGATTTAAGCATACATAGGGATATAGGGACAGAGAAAGCGACTTTGTTTTATACTATGTAGTGATAACTTCTTCTGTTATATTTCCTATGTTTTGTTTGTCTTTATAAATGCTAACTCATATTGTAACATGCGAATGTGACATTATTTGTCACTAATTACTAAGCCGATCATCGTGAAATTTTGTATGCATGTTGTCAGGGCAACGGAAAAAAAGATAAGGTCTATTTCATCCAGAACAAAAAAATTGTTCAAAAAACTTTCGATAGTCTTTTTAAAAATTACTGTTAAAAATTGCGAACTACAGTTATTTTTCTATATGCATATTTGCCGGTGATACAGAGCTCCGTTATCAATTCAAACGTCGGATATATTGGCTCATTTATCTGATAGTCTGAAGGGTTCGTGTAGGTACTTGTACTCGAATAGCCACTGATTATTCGATTACATTGAACGTATAGGATTTACTATTGTTTAGTTATTTTGTAGAATAGTATTATAGAGAGGCAGAATTTTAACTTTAAATCATTTTGTTACAACTTGTAGTGAATATTTTTGGTGTTAGATTTATCTGAATTTCAAAGTTGAATAAGACATTTATAATTATGAAATTGCTTTAATTATTTAAAACATTAATGACTTTAATATGGTGGCATATACTTTTCTTTACTTATTAACCTTAATTAATATCGAATGCTGTAGAATGCCATCAATTTATCTATGATGTCGTCGAAAGTGTCTGTAACCCCCATTCACGTGCTTATTATGTATGCCAAGAAATCCTTCATTATCTTGTTTGACATATGTACAAATAATACATTTATTTTCCTCTACGTTCTACCTCTACTCTAGACGTATTCCTTAATTCAGAAAACGCCACATCCACCTGCCATCTAGATTCGTATTTTTTTTTTTTTATTTAATACTCAATAAGTTTAACGTTTGAACACAATCTCACCGAATGTTAAATGCTGATTTTTGGTCCAAGATGATAAACACGCTAAAACTAGATGAAGCGCAACTTAAGTGCAGCTGCCGGAACATAGACCTAGGTTCTTGACACACTTACAACTTCAGAGTGTTAGATAGCCATGTGGACTAAGAAAAAACCCTACCATCATGCTATGGTTTCCACGCTATGTTTTCCTTCACCGAAAGCTCAGATTTATTCGCGAGTATCTGAACCTATATCAATCGATGCGGTGTCCGAATACGCTAACCACTGAGCAATCATATTTTAAGCTTTAGTAATGGCTTAATAAAGATACTTGGAAAGTTTCTAAATACAACTGTCCACTCGTTATCTGAAAAGAGAACCATAAGCATTTTATCTATGTACATTGTATCAGATCTAAGTGAGAGACATAACTTCCTTGAGCAATAGTCACAGCTCTGGCTATAAATACAAACCACTTTATTAATTATGAAAGGGCTTATTGAAGTGCTGTCCACGAAACAGAGACAGTTTTACTTATACCGCCGAACAACCCGACGCAAAATAAACAAGTCCAAGAGAAATATAAAAACTTATCCCAAAACTATCAGCACAATATAGTGAAGTAATACGAACTTTCGCACAAAGTTATTCCCAACAATGACGCCGCTTGTTGTCCTCGAATTTTGTTATGAATTTATTTTATTCTATAATGGAAAGGTTTTTCATATACCGTCGTACTCAGTTGCGGGCAGGTAAAAAATAATTAATCAAAGAAAGCGCGGTAAAGTATCGGAGCGATTAGTTAGGTGATAAATCTATGTACATATCTGAATGACAAAAAAAAATCGATATTAATTAGCCTGTAATTTAAAAAGGCCCAAAGACCGTATCTACTATCTGTCCGTTGCCAAAAACATAAAAGAGTATGATAAGAATAAATCGATTAAAAATATTCTTTTGAGATGAACACAAAGTAAAAATGGTAGAATTAAATCAGTCAGAGACTTAAAACTAATCACTTTTGAAGTGATGATGGGTCAGTGCATTTGGTGATTACGTCAACCGACTTCGCGAATAAGTCGGCTTTTGGTGAAGAAAATATCATGTTGAAGCCTGGCATGGTGGTAGAGCTTTCTCTAAGCCCGTCTGGGGCTAAACCAGTCTCAAATTTAATATCTATTGACAAGCACCTACAGGTGTGTTCTGATAACTGCACTTGAGAGCCAGTCCATTCTTCTTGGTTTAGCTTGTTTACTATTTTAGACCGCAGTAAACAAGAGGTGAGATTGTGTTCAAATTCTAAAGTATATAAGGTATAAAAAAGTGTGGGTGTGTACTTATGACCTTATGAAGAAAAAGTAAAAACTTCTTTATAAAACGTAAAACAAAAAGCCAGCGTCATGTGGTTTTTGTCAGGCGATTACCCATCTAAATACTCATCACGCCCGATGTTACTTAACTTCAACACTTTACCCCGACACAGCGTTTACCTCCACCACTTTTCGTCACACAAAAAGGTAGCGGATCAAAATTTTAAAGAAGTTTCACTTAAAAAAAAATCAATTTATATCCCCTGGTTTCGCAGGCATTTCATTTTCATGTAAACACTGCCAATTAACCTAGAACAAACCATGTTTAAAACAACTGTCCTGCAAGGAAACAACCATGCGATTAAGTCGACGGATTTAGTACCTCGTTTATTTGCTGATACATGTATTCACACCTTGCACTTTTCGGTAACACTCGGTTCTCATAGCACAGTTAACTTGGCTTCGGCCTTCGGCATCTCGCACCGCGTCAGACGAACCAACCTGACCTATAGTTTGCATTGTAATTACGTCACTCCTAAATGTCGTAGCGATATATTAGATATCCTATAATTTTCCTCACAAAGTAGACTACAAAATATAATTTCTCAAATTTTACTGGAAATTTCAAACAGCGCGGCATCTTCAAAAAAGCAACAATTGGGAAAAAATATTTTGAGGTTCATAATATTATTATAGATAATAAAATAATTTTTGTATCTTGGTTTTGATTGTAATATACGGACACATATATGGTAACAGCTTCCCACTAAAAATCATAGCTAATTGTTCTTATATATCAATGCTGTCCAACTCTCATTATTTATTTTTTTTATATTATAGGGGGCAAACGAACAGGTGGGTCACCTGGTGGTAAGTGATCACCGCCGTCCATAGACACTAGCAACACCAGGGGAGTTGCAAGTGCGTTGCCGGCCTTTTAATATATGTGGGCCTCCGGCGCTCTCACTGACCGAACGAAACGCAACAGTGCAACCACTGTTACTTCACGTCGGTTTTCTGTGAGAGGGTGGTACTACCCCGGGCGAGCCGACCCATTCATGCTGAAACCAGTAATAGCTTCAGCGTAGCTCTACCACCTATTAATTTAATATATAATAATTTGGCATCTTCATTTCATTAATTTTACAAAATCATTACTAGTTCCAGAAACTCACAACAAGTCGTTCATTTACACGCATTACATGTTTACTTTAGGAATAGCAAAAAATACTTTATGTGTACATCAATAGCCTCTATCTCTGAAGGAAATGAAGATTGTTTTCATCTTTCACAAATCTATCGGAGTAGAACCGGGGCTTCCGGCATATCTTTCGTTGGGCACTTTCTCATTTATTTTTGGATTTACGTGGCAACCTTACGGGTGTAATTAGTGTTACTTTCGACATATTGGATAGTTATTTAAGGCAAATATTTGGAGACGCAATTACTATTAATTGCTGACAATTACTATATATCACTTCTTAGGACAAAGATCAGCCGACTTACAAGGCACTTTTTTATCTTTTTTTTTCGAACTGACTACACTGTTGACCTGGCAAGGCCTCTACAGCTACTAAGGGGAGCATTTAAGACACTCACCCGATTGTGTATAGGCAACCAGCACAAGGGCGTACGGCGCGCTTCGGCTTGGACTGTCACCGAATATTCCAAGTCTTAACTAAGTTAAGCTAAACTAAGCTAACTATTATTTCATACATATATGAATTCGTGAAACATACACGTGTACCAAACATGTATGTTTCATACACGTATCTTGAATCTGATTACAAGTCAATTTAAGCTAACTCAGTTCGAAAAAGGGATTAAAAAACAAACCCAACTACTATGTGTACCTCTACATGTGTGTATGTGCACGTGTGTGGGGTGATCGGTGTTGTGTTGGAAAAACTAGTGTTTGAAAATTTATTCACTGTCATTATAGTTGAGCAAAGCAACATGTTCGACGGCTCCATTCCGGAAGATCGGACTTCCTTACAAGGCACGGGTACATTACCTACTTAGTTTATAAGTTAGACATTCCACCATTTGTATAACTATAGAGTCATCGTGTGAAAATATTTATATTATATTTTATCTTGTAGACGTATGTACATAATTAGTTGGTGGAACGTCTTTCTTTCGCATCTTAGGTTACGTATTTGACTGTCGTCTTTAACAAAAATGTATGTAAGGTATAACTTTAGGTTTTACCCTTATAAAGTCGCATTCCAAATGTAATTAGATGTATATGAGGCCTTGTAAATCCAAAAGGACGTATAGTTTTTTGAATTGTCCATTGCGTTGTAGACATTTTTGAGATTAACCCAAAAAAAAATCTATGCACCTTTTTCGATATAAAACTGTATCTAAGTAATATGGTACGCCTTTTTTGCATTTGGCAAACGATATATATATTTGATAAGTATTATACTTACAAGAATTTTCTTTAAGGCCATGATTAAATCTATTTTCATTTATCATTTTCGTTACACTCGGTATGGATCATATATGAAAATAATATATTTATTTATTTTTCCTTCGTATTTCTTAATGTGACAAGAATTCGAGGTTATTACGATTATGTTATATGGATAATATAATACAAATATAACAAAAAAATACCTGTGACAAATATCACGGATTTAAGAATCGAGTACTAAGTCATCAATAATTGATTGTTCGAAGTGAGGCGGGAAATAAGATCCCACCTGCGGTATTATCTCCGTGGCCCTTATAAACCGAAGTGTTTTAATACAAAAGCGCTGCCCACTGCTAAGGGCATTAAACATTAAGGCGAATAACCTCTGTTATTGTTCATTTCAGCTTATGGTTCATTAAATACCGGAGAACGTATTTGGCGAGATTTTAAACTTACCGATGAAGTTGGAGGCCCGTGAGACCAATAGCGTTAGTCAGTTCGAAAAAAAAAAGAGATATTTTAAACAACTCATTAATATGCTTTGATTTGTTTGTGATTTCAAATGCAGGCATTAACTCTATATAATATTAATGAATGCAATATAAAAGATTATATTAAAAATGAAATGTCTTTGTCTGATCTAATTTCCATAATAAATGTACTCATCCATTTCTCTAAACAGAGCGTGTGCGCGACCATGCTCACTTAACTGCAGATCCCGCCGGTGTAGCCTGGCTGAGAAATTCGCTCCCGCACACTCGCTGAGATCCTTCTCAGCAGCGGCTGAAGACTAGGTTCAATTCTCCGGAGTGGAGCCGTCGAGCACGCTGCTATCGCAATACAAAGACACTGAAAATTTTCAATCACTAGTTGAACAACATAACATAGATCATCCCCACATACACAGGTAGATGTACCACATACACACATTTGGTAGAAGGGTTTTACTTTTTCCCTTATTTTTGAACTAGATTAGTTTAGATTAGCCTAGTTGTTAGCTACGTAAAAATACATACATGTTTGTGTATTTCTTATTTAACAACTAGGCTAATATAATTCAAACGAATTCGGGAGACATACACCTCGGTACACATGTGTGTCCCAGGAACTCTTATATGTATGTATACAAGAGTTATATAGTTTAGTTTAGACAGATTTGCGATGTTACATCCAAAGCAACAGCCCAAGCCGTGGTTCGACCACTTTGGCATCCTTGAATTTATTGCCAAGCAGTCAAATACCTTAAGCGTTCGCCTCAGTAGTCCGGTGAAGCTGTGAAGGGCCGTCAGGTCAACAGAGTAGTCAGTTCGAGTAACTGATTTTACTGATACTTTTACAGGCAGGTTTAAAACTTTCCAGCGTATTGTCTCTAGTTTACATAATATTACACTTCTGTAAGGTGATAAGCAATGAGCAAATAAATGTAATTTTTTTTTCACTGATCACCATAAAAATACTGTTGCAAAATTACAAAATAAAGTTATGTCCACGTTTCAGCTTTCAGTATTAATATTAACAAGTGCCTATTTGCGATTTCTCATTCAAATAACACGGGGAAAGATTTTTTTTTTAATTTAGAATCTTATTACCTTAATAATGAATAAGCTTAACATAAAAAGTAATACATATTTTTAAACGAAATCGAATGATCGACAAAGATTGTGATAAAATTTAATAAGACTTTTGTTATTATACTATTCCCTATTTTTTTGTTATGAAAATAAAACTTATTAGGTACTTATACGAATCGTACCATTTAAAAAAATGAGCACAATATTTATTTGAGTCATTGAATCATTTTAAATTGAGCCATAGGCGCCGACGTATTGGCCTTGTCTGCTCTGCCGAGCGCTTTTCACTTTACCCCTTCTCCGCGGCCAGCTGTAATTTGTGTATCTGTGACATACGATAAATGGACGAAAAATTTGAAGCGGCTTATAATAGTTTCACTTCGATAATAGATTAATTGCTAATAGAAATGCATGACAGATATTCGCATGTAACGTAAGAACAGATTCGAACAACCGTAACCACGATATAAAACTAGTTTTAAAGTACGGTTATTCAGTAATCATTACCGTCTCGTGACAACATGGATTTCAATGTAATTTAGTAGGAAAGTTCCAGATGAAACGAACCCAGAATTCATGTAACGGACACCGGAGAAAACCGTAAACTTTCCCCATTTGTCTGTTTCTAATAAATTCCCAATGGTATTTATTTATTATATACAGAATGATTTCATTTCATTCAATTTATTGACCGTCATATCTGTTCAAGTATGATTTATTATAAGAACTACCGGTGGCCGTCACTTTTACGCTTCTTTGTACGAAATGTTTGACATTTCATAATTAGAAATTTCAACAAAGAGTATGTTCGTTTCGCATGGATCTCTCCCATATTGTATTTTGTCACAATTCTGATATTATCCGGAATTTTGTATAAATAATTTCAATGTTTATAGTATAGATTACAAAATGTTGTAGGAGCATATGATATAAAATATTTCTTTTCAAATGCGAGAGCTAAATGCCATGGTTATATTTTGTTTCTTCTGTAAATTAAAATCACTAATTAATCTAATATTAAGTGACTATGTAGCTTAAAATTATAAACACGCTAAACCTAAGAAGGAACTGCTTGGAGGTGCAGCTGTCGGAGCACAACTTTAACTACTTGGCGGCTGATTTTCATTTAGCAGATAGAAGCTATCTAGGTGAGTTAAGAAAATGGCATAATTTTATAGTTTCATTACAATGCTTTGCCGTGATAACGTTTTATAAATCGATAAAGTAGGCTACACGCACGAAAAAGTATGACTCATTGTCACGTTCCGCCTAAGCCGAGCGTGCAAGAGAGATCACAGAACAAGCGATAGAGAGGCGCAATCGATCTAAGCGTTCGGATACGACGCATCTATCTCTCTTCCGCTCCATCGGCCGATGCATCCTAGTAGCAGAGAAACAGCTGCAGCACACAACCTACACGTAAACTGTTTTGTCAACTGTTTATAAACAGAAGTGAAAAAATAATGCGGTTTCCATTGTTTATTACAACAACAATTGCGGCAAAAAAAATGCAATTTTTCATCAATGTTTTCTTATGACATTATCGCGTAAAATTATCGTCCGTAAGCCGATTTTATAGACAACCAATTTTTTTTCTTCTCCGAAAGTAGCACAAGTCTACGTCGATCATTGATGCGGTGTCCAAACATGCCAACCACCGAGTCACTTCTCAAACCAGTTCTTATAATAAGGTAACTATTGTTTATATTAAGAGCTTTAAAGGAAGTATTTATATTTTACGTCGGCGGCTGAAATAGATTTTATATAACGTTTTACTTCTCACAATTATAGAGCATTCTGCTTACAGAATTTGCATAAAAATAGCCTGTTCATTCAGTCACTAGCTTGACTTACTTCTGTTACTAAACGATCGCTTTTTTATTACCTTAATTAGCTATTAACTACAACGGACCGCAAATAACTTATCTGAAATAAGCTTGAGTTACAAATATCAAAAGCTTCTTTTAATTATTTTGCTTACTCATATTTACTAAAGTTTGAAGCGTTGATGGCTTAGTTGATAGTGTGTTCGAACACAGCGTCGACAAACGTAGTTTAAAATCCAAGCAACTGAGTCGGAGCTTTCAGTGAAGGAAAACATCGTGATGAAACCATAGAATGGTGGTAGGGCTTTTTCGAAGTCCGTCTAGCTAGCTACCACCCTCAAGTTGAAAATTTGTCGCCAATCACCTGTTGGTGTGTTCTATCAACTGCACTTGAGAGCCAGTCTCCCTCTAGGTTTAGCGTGACTATCATATTTTTAATTAAATTTATTAATTCTAATTCCAATTCAAATTACACCCAATAAAAAACAAGTTTTATATGCAAAACCCCAATAATTGGTCTAAATCGTTTAAATATTTACGAACTTACCCACTCGACTCTTCAAACAGAGCAAGTGCTCAGGAACACCCGCGTAACTACAGATTACGACGCAATTCTCTGGCGGTAAATTTCGCTCCTGCACACTCGCCGCGACTCTCCTCGACAGAGGTTCAAGCTTAGGTTTCGTACCCCGGACCGGAGCCCTCGAGTATACTGCTAATGTAATACAGTAACACTGAAAATTTACACTCATTGGCTCAGTAGCACAACCCTGTTTAGCCCCCTAATCGTGTTTACATATGTGGTGATATTTTTTTCTCTTATTTTTCAAACTTGCTTAATTTAGTTTCGCCAAATGATCAGATACAAAATACATGTTTGAGTTCGTGAGGCAGACATGCTGGTATACATGTGTGTCTCACCAATTCTTATATGTATAAAAATAGTTTAGTTACTTTCATTTAACAGTCCAAGCCGAAGTACGGCCATTTCAGCATCCTCGATCTTGTTGCCCAGCGGTAAACATAGACGCTGATATTATATACGTATTTATAAATAAGTCATCATTTGCGACATAACTAAAGCAAGCGAGTCACATTTCGACAGGAACGTAACGAGATAATTCACTGGACCCGAGTAAACCTGCCATAAAGGTAGCCAAACATTAAACTGAGTTGTGGGGATCTCATAAAATATTAATAAGCAACTTTATACCTCCGCAAACTTTGACAAAGAATATCTAATAAAATTATGAGGGTAAACTTTTAAGATGTGGAGAGGCTTATTAAATATATATAAGAAATTGTTTTCTAATAAGAATTGAGGTTTTTTTATAAACTCGTCAGATTTATTTGACGGGTTTGGGTTTTATACATGACACATTAAAGTAAAAATTTTGTTTTGTTAAAAATACGTAATTGAATGTATGATTTATTATAAAGTTACTGATGATTTTGTGGTGGCAAGACTTTTTCGAAGTCGGCCTGGCTAGCTACCTCCTTCAAATTGAAAATATGTCGCCAAGGACCTGTTGGCTTGTTCCGGCAGCTGCACTTGAGAGCCAGTCTCCCTCTAGGTGTAGCGTGACTACCATTTTAAACCACATCATCATTTAACATCAGATGAGATTGTGGTCAAAACGCTAACCTATAAAATATAAAAAAAAAATGATTGAAGATGGAATGATTGTGCTCGAATCATTCAAAAAGCACGAAATAGATTTCGATTAATTTTTTTATTTCTTATATATCTAAAAGTTATTATCATACTTTCTAAGTGGTGTAAGCGGTACTGTGCTTATATTTTTGCCTCTGTATTTAAAATATATTATTAATAAACAACGCAGAATTTGTCACAGTCACACACACAGCTTCATACACGGTCATTTAATCCCAAACTAAACCTTGTATTATTTACACCAAGAAACAAATGAAGGTTTATTATAGTATAGCTATCAATTCAATTTTTGGGAACTTCTATATTTAAAATTCATTAATATTATAGAAGCTCCATAAGTCTCTTTACATAAACAACTTGATTTATGTTGCGCGTAATTTGAAATCTATAATAACGTCTAGATAGGTTTTCAAATGATACGATTTGAAGGGCAATTCTCGTTTACATGAAGTGCTCACCATTACTAAATTTTTTAATTGGATAGGATTAATATTATATTGGTCAAAACAGTTTCGTTAGGAACCTATTTATTTAAAGAAAATACGTGGTTTGTGTACAAATGTGCCTATTCGGATTTGTTGTAGGCATTTGTAAAATATTCAGCTTTCATGTTTCTCGTATCAATGTTAGAAATGTTAACGTCAAAAAAGTATTTTTTAGGGAATTTAGTTTTTTGTCGGTTATTCTCAACGAGTGGGTTGTTTGTTCGAACCGCTAGTAATTTTGAAGTCCATAAGCACTCTGTTACGATCAAAATTGAATAAAAATATCTTTGACTTCGACTTATACTATTCAATGTTATTGATTAATAAGAACTGAGAAATGATTTATGAAAATTCACCCCTAGGCTGTTAAATAAATAGTACCTAAAGATATTTAAGGTTATTAATTTTTTTTTTAAGTAATTCAGTCCATTATAACAAATCATAAATAAATTTAATATTCATGTTGATAAGTAACGTGCTGACGAAGAATTCCTTACTAATTTATTCTTACTCACGTTTCGCCATTAACTTGAAGCGATAGCTTAATTCCTGTATTTACAAACTGCTAAAGCCTTTGTTACTTAACGACTTAGTAAGTCATTCGGAATCACAAGTGAATCCTATAAGCTAAAACAACATTTTTTTAAAATTATAGTTAATAATAACCTTAGCTAGTTTACTTATAAAATAGCGTATATTATTTAGGTTTGTCTATTTTACAAATCGTCAGAGGCCATTGGCCAATGATAAGAATTTAGTATAATTCTTAAACGAGGATCTGGAGATCTGTAGTTCAGGTCTTTGTACCTCATTCTGACTCCAGACCCCACATTAATTTTTTACGTGACATTTACTTTTTATAAAACATATACTTTTCCTTTTGTTCTTTAAAATATTATATAGCATTAAGAATGTAAATCTAAATGTGAGGTCAAATAAATATATTATTATTATTATATTTTTATTATAATTGGTGAAATCTGATATCTTAGTGCAATCAATAACTTATGGTGGTCGCTTAGTTTGACTTCTAGAAAGTCAATTCGATGTCCGCAGGTACGAACTTACACCACCAATTTTTTTCATTTACTAATTTAAATTGGTAACAATATCGGCTGATGGTGAAGAAAAATCTAAGGACAGAATCGAGAGGAAACCTAAACCTGACAAATGTTCTCGTACTAACACCGTATGTGGAAAACTAGAGAACTGAGTACATTTCAGAGCTTGAAATCGCTACTACGTCGTGGGCTGCTGTGGTGTTTATGCCCATACTTTACTTCGGGACGAGGCCTATGGGTCAGCAATGGGTCTCTTACAGGTTGATGTGATAATAGCAATCAAAAATTACTAAACAACTTGCTTCAATTATATTGACAATTGTAACCAAAAACAAGTGAACATATGTATATAATGGCGGTGTTAAATGAGGATACGGTTGAGAATTTCTATGCATCACGAATTTAGCTCATGATTGTAGATACCGATAATATTGATGATAACTTGGAATTTAATATTCGACTTTAAGGATTGCTCGTTTAGGTTGAAAACAGCCAAATAACAAATTGCATTTAGCATCAATTGGAAAAACTTAATGCTAATTGTAGAAGTGCTACGACGCAGCGTCAGAACGTTCCACTACTATGTCATCCTATTTTTAAATAATTATTGTCAAAGGGTTAAAGGTCCGAAAGGTCCAAACCAATTTTGATAAAACTTTCATTGGCAGATGACGACTTTATAGCGCATTATCCAAGTTTTTATTTTTTTGTTTTTCCGAACTGTCTACACTGTTGACCTAGCAAGGCCTCTACAGTTTCACCGGATTACGCATTATCCAAGGAAGTATTTATCATTACACTTTTGGATAGGATTGGAAAAAATGGCACATTTTACCAGAGGAAACTTGAAATCGGTAAAAAGGTTATACGTGTTAGGAAGAAATGATAACATTGCAATTAATCTACATATATAAAAATCAATTGCAATATGTATGTAAGGGCATAACTTCAGAACGTCTGCACCTATTAGGCTTATTCTTTTTTTGTTGTGCGCGTATATGTAATTGTTAGGACAAGGGTTTTATAAAAGAAAATAAATCGGAAAATAGTAGGCCATAGATAAAAATTTGCGTTAAAATATCTCTATATAATTAGAGTGAGTGAGACAGAAGACGGTAGTGGGTATTTCAAAAATTGACATTTTAGTTCATTATATGGTCGCACTGTAAAGGGAAGTTTTGCTCTCGTTTTTATACTCGTGTGAAGTCGGGACGGGCAACTAGTATTTAATATATAAAAGACAGTCACACAAATAATCTAAGAATGAAATAAGAAAATAGTTTTATTGTTGGAAACAAAGCAAAATAATTAAATTAAAAATAAGAAATGCAACATCCGACAACCCTATTCTACTATATGCTACAGTACAGTAGTACTGCAGTATGGATTTTCAATGGGAACCCATATAATATACGGACATCCACATCCAGTCAGTTGATATTCATGTATTAAAAGATTAAAAGAACAAAACTTTAAGTTAGAAGCAATACCAAGACATATAATTTAATGAACACATTATGTTGTATACTGTCGCCACAAATTTGAGACCAAGTCTGTCTACATCAGAATCTTAATTAAATCAATATAATGAAAAGGAACATAAATATATAACGCTGGGATTTCCATACATTATGATACAACCAAGCAAAATTTAAAATAAATGAATGTGCATGAATGTATGTACGGTCTCGAGAATGCACGTGGTTCATATAACCGTATGAAACAATTTTAGAACGAAGTCACAGGAACCGGCTAGTGAAGTAATAAAATTGCAAGACATATATTATTCGGCCCTAAACAAATTACCCTGTAGATCCTGTCAACGTTCCGTTTTACCGTGGAATAAAATAAAATATTCGCTCACGTATTCAAGTGGCACGTCGCGTCGCGGCGAGCGGACTCCCCACACGTGTTACGGAGGATATTCTATCGTGTCTGAATGAAATGGAGCGTGATGTACGAGATAGCAAACACTATGTGTGTGTTTACGAGATATTTATTTATTTTATTATATTAAAGATTCTAGTTAATGCCACAAGAAAAAGTGTGTGTGTGTGTACTTATGTACACGCGTTAGAAGTTTATACTTCTTTGGCGTAACAAGATAAAAACCTTTTCAAAAATTTTATCCTTCACCTTATTCTACGTTTGTAGAAAAAACGATACTAACAATAGAAAAAAGGTATTTAATATATACATACTTTTTAAAAATAAAATGTTGACTATAGCTAACTTCAGGGTGTCGGTTATTCGGGACGGTGTGCACGCGCTTCGTGAAAATTTACTTTCATCATTTTTCCCTAACGCACCAAAAGAAGTATAACGTCAAAAAACCCCTATCTTAGTTTTTATAGATTTATTTAAACTGAACTTGCTTATTACGTATCTCATTAGTTCAAATTAAAACAGCACATAAGGAACTGGTTATTTCAGTACTCAGACAGTTATCACAAGATGAAAAAAAGCTATTAATATTGGAAGAAAGTTATTTTAGATTCATACTGTTTTAATGAATGCGTGGCGTTCAATTTCATTCGTATCGTCATGAGAAACAGACTCTACAATACAAATACAAGCTATGAATATTTTTGGCTGATAATTTGAACAAAATCATATTCATTATTAAAGCAATATTAAAATTAGAAAGACCCTTTTAAACTTCTCGAGCCCTGTTGACCGATTTTTGGTAGGAGAGAAAGTTATGGGTTCGCGTCACCTACATGCTGGAAACGTACTGCGCTTACATCAGACTAGCGACGCGTAGTATAGCGGCCTATGTACAAGTAATATTGATATTTTTATTGAGCGTATGTATGAGATATACATTTTGTACTATATTGAGGGCCAAAAAAAGTGAAAACCAGACTAAAGTTATTAATTTCAATTTATTATGGAATTGAAATAATTCAGACTATAATTGATATAGAGATACAAAAAACAACACGGTTTTTTCATTGTTTTGAGTTTTCACTTTTATCTGCGGTCCATATCACGTTTTTCTTTTTGTAAATCGAGTAACAATTTCAGCAGTACAATAATTGAATAATTTCATTCGTAAAAATGTTCTCGAAATAAAAAACAACGACCATACAGTTTAGACACATGTTATTTTATTTATTAATCAGTACTAGTGTCAAGAATAGTTCAAATTTTTTTTATTTTCGTCCTTGGTTGTAGAAAAACAAATTGACAGTTTCGTGTAAAGTACTACTGTAAAGCTTATTTAAATATTTAAAAGCATCAAAATGATATAGAAATAATAATAAAACAAAAATCTCCAAAGAAGTTGTAAAAACGCGGGAGGTTTTAATATCCAAATGGATTTTACCTTCATCTTTTAACGTTCGCCTTTGACTATTGTGAATGTTCCGAAAATTTGTTGATTCACCGCGACTAATATTGAAATTTAGAAGTAAAGTTTACTTGGGATTAACATTTTCAAATAGGTATTAAAAGAGGGCGCTTATTTATGTATGCACACGTGTAGTTACATAGCGTGTTACTTTCGTACATAATTACGTTGTCATTTAATTTGCTGAATAATCCGGTCGTCTGAAAAACTAAAGTGTATAAACAAACGGTCGAAATGATTTTTTTTTACCGTATTTAATAAGTTAATTTTACGCTATCCGCTTTATAGATTTATGTTTACGGTAAATCGGTAAACTTGTTAGCAATTATGCTTCGTATTGTTTCGCTTAATCAGAGTTATGATAAATGTATGGAATTTATGTTAATAAATTTTCTACTACGTAGCCATTAATAGTTTATACGTCCGTTTATGTGAACCATTTTAATTGGCCAGCGATTATTTCTAAAACAACTACAGCTACGTCACGTGAACAAGTGATTATAGTATTTTCGATGTTAATAACCTCCTTTTAAGTAATGATTCGGCTTGAACTTGTACGATACGATAACCTACTTCGAACGTACTTTTTTTATGGAAAAAAAAACATTGTATACGGAATTATTTTATGTAAGGGTCGTTACATACTATTAACAGTTTGTCAGTTTTCAGAATTTAAAACATGCCTGGTCTTTTACGAAATCCAGCTTTTCAAACTTCCTCATTTAAATATAAAATTGGGTTAAAAGCGACGACAATAATTGCAAATAAACTAGGAATCCTTCTTAAAGTTTGGCCGTATTTCACACCAGATTAGCTTCTTAGTTTGTATCAAGAACAAAAAGTCCTTTTTTTTATGTTATAGGGGGCAAACGAACAGGTGGGTCACCTGATGGTAAGTGATCACCGCCGACCATAGACACTAGCAACACCAGGGGAGTCGCAAGTGCGTTGCCGGCCTTTTAATATATGTGGGCCTCCGGCGCTCTCACTAACCGAACGAAACGCAACATTGCAAGCACTGTTACTTCACGTCGGTTTTCTGTGAGAGGATGGTACTACCCCTGGCGAGCCGACCCATTCATGCTGAAACCAGTGATAGCTTTAGCGTAGCTCTACCACCTTAGGTGAAAAACCATTGACTACTAATGACCGGCTACTATTTTGCCTTATTCTTAAATACCATTGGTTGGAAGTATCGGCATTTCATGCATCTCGATTATTATTGACTGTCAGCTTTGGCCGAATGCCTTAAGCCCCGTTTAAACACCATTGGTTGGAGATATTAGCTGTTTATAAAAAAAAAAAAACTTGTACATGGACGCCATTTTATCTTCTCCCGGACATATACAATTTTCATCATAAAGTGATTATTCTATATTTAGTAAGAAAAACAAAGAATATTATAATTATTATTTTTGTTTGCATACATTTATTTTATTTCCAAATTTATATAAATCTAAACACAAATTATCGCATATATATATATATATATCATGTTTTACAAATCATTTCACCTTTATCACTAAGGAAATATTTTTCAAACCCCCTTTACACGTCCCCGAAAGTTTTCTTACACTTGCCCAAGTTTACTATTACGCAAGATGAAAATACAGCGTTATAATCGACTCAAACACTACGTGTTACGGTGCTGAATGTTAAACAGTTGCCTTTACCAACGGTAAATGTCGTTTTACCTCGGGTAGGTGGGATGACGAGTCTATTTAGTTTGCCGAATGAATAGGTGATTGATGTCTTCGTGTGTTAGGACATTCAGCGAGTTTAGCTGTTTTGTTATTACCGTAATTAACACAACCTAAACATATGAAAGCATGGCTTGAATTATATTTAAAAAATCTGAAAACTATGACTGAATATTATAGCTATTATAACTTAACTGTATAGCAGTTGAATTTTGTAGGTGGTAAAGCTACGCTGAAGCTATTACTGGTTTCAGCATGAATGGGTCGGCTCGCCCGGAGTAGTACCAGCCTTTCACAGTAAACCGACGTGAAGTAACAGTGCTTGCACTGTTGCGTTTCGTTCGGTTAGTGAGAGCGCCGGAGGCCCACATATTTAAAAGGCCGGCATCGCACTTGCGACTCCCCTGGTGTTGCTAGAGTCTATGGACGGCGATGACCACTTACCATATGGTGACTCACCTGTTCGTTTGCTCCCTATAATATAAAAAAAAAAATTTTTTTATCACTGTTATATCACTGGTAATATGCATGCATATTTTTTTCTTTATTTGCACTTGGGGTTTGGTCACAAATTGACTATGTGACCCCGGTGATTAGCACCAAAATTAAGTGTGTACTATTCATAACCAACAATAAACATTTTTAGCGGTTTTTAATACCACACATAACCAGTCTGTAAAGAATTCTTACTTTCCCAGATATCGGGAAAGCAAGGATGACATTATATAAACCGACGGATTTCAATGGGTCATTAATTTTATTTTCGAGCACTAATCTTGGAGCTCGGTTACGTGTACAACCTGTCATTGTATGATAATATATTAAAACGGTACCTAAATAGCCATGAAACAACCTTATTTATACCATATATAAATATTCAATTCGAAGCAAATTCATTCGTCCGTATGAAAAATAACAATGATATGAATTATTTCGTCCATATGATAAATTGCTGTTATACAAATTCACAGTTATTACATAACAAATTATATTTATGTGAAAATAGCAGTGATACGTGACAAGTTACATGTTACAATTATGATACTATTTTTAGTATTTCAAAATTATATTAATAATATATTAGTGTTCCCATAACGGGGTATCCTTAAGCGAGTTTTTAAGATGGGTATTTTACTTTATGCCTGGTAATT
This sequence comes from Antheraea assamensis, assembly GCA_035772565.1. Classification (NCBI taxonomy): domain Eukaryota; kingdom Metazoa; phylum Arthropoda; class Insecta; order Lepidoptera; family Saturniidae; genus Antheraea; species Antheraea assamensis. The sequence goes on from JAQQSE010000060.1 coordinate 1,927,182, forward strand.
GCGATCAGGTTCAGTAGACATTCTCTACTACAGCGTTAGAACCATCTTCTCGCTTTGTAGTCCGGTGAAACTGTAGCGGCCCTAACAAGCAAACAGTGTAGACATTTCGAAAAGAAAAAAATCTCGCTTATAGTCTAACAATATAAACTGCGACTATTTAGCTCCTGTGACCTTTATAACCAAGATATTCATTAAAATACTAGCTAAGTATAAAAGTAATAATACTGTAAATCTTGTACTACATTTAAAACGGTTTTTCAACAATAAACAAAATAAATTAGAAAAAAGGTGCGGACTAAGAGTCTGCATAGGAAAGAAAACGAAGAAACCCTTTTAACCGACTTCAAGTTACCTCTATTAAATTTATACATCACTGCGTTGTTTTTTATAGAAAAGCATAATTATATACAGCTTAGATAATAACTAAAAAAAAATCCTCTACTTAAAAACGGTTTATCCGTTTAGAGCCTTAGGTCCCAAAGTGGTCCAGGTGCATCCCTCGGGATCCACGGGATACTCAACGGGGATCTACGTTGGCGTGACAAAAAAATGGGGTTCACAATTCGTAAACGGTGGTCCACAAAAATTTATGTACTTTCGATAGAGAAGAACTAAAATGTTGGCTTAACTTCACCTATCAATGTAGGCAAATAATATTTTAAGAAGCTCAGCGACTGTTACTTGTAAAAACTAGCATATTCCATATTCAGTACAACGCAAATTTCCATGGTTAAATCTAATCTTCACATTTTTTGTCCAATCTTGGGAATATGGTAGAAATGTAGCTGCAGGGAGTTCACCGGAACCAGCTAAATTTATTCTATTCAATGATTTTCGAATTTGTTATAGGGATCTGCAATTTCTGGAACATTATTCTCATAAAGAAATAAATTGGCGATCGCTTGGAGATTTCACCATTAATTTAGGGCAAAATCGAAAAGGACCAATACTTAAATTGTAATTTACCTTCAGCCGCTTACATCCTTAAATCAGGAATCCCTCGGCGTCTCACGTTCCCCGGTGCGTACTTACGTTCAATGCTCGGGCTACCTGCTCGTTTGCTATGATTATTGTGAAAAAAGGTTAATGACCAATTCCGAGGGTACAAATGTCCTCTGGAAATTGAGTCAATTCGCCAACCATTGACGACGTTTCATAAGACCATAGTGCAATGTTGAAACAGTAACCTTAACCTAAAACTGTAATTTGAATACCAACAGACATTACATATAGTTACAGCCGATATGATGCGTTATCTCGAAGCAAGGACTTTTCACTGATGATATTCATATAAGGTACCTATACTTAAAAACTTCCTTTTTGAACTTGTCATTTTATAGTCTTCATTTTATTTCTTTGGTTTTCACACATATAAAAACATAAACTGCCACACTAGCGAGTCTATGTGTGAATGTATTTTAAATTCAGAACCAAATTACGTACTATTGTTACACGTCGTTTCAAACTAGGTAACATTAAAATTACTGCTAACTACAAGTCTAATCATAGTTGATAGATTCTACTAAATGTCACAACTATTGCTAGCTCATATTAGAAACATTATATATTTGATTACGAATATCGCTAACCTGATAAATAGAGATAAAACAATCACTCCAAATATAAGAGAAGAATCATTTTAGGGTTACCACATTTCACTAGGAAATCAGTAACACCGCGTACTATTACACTATGTGCATAGAACTTCGAATTTTAAAAGGTAAAAGAGTAATAGTGACGGTCCTACAAATCACGAATTTCATGTAATTTGTTCCATCGGTCAATCCAATCTATAAAGTCGAGTATGGTTTGGACTAATTCCCAATCAGCCCGTTAGGTAGACATATAATCAGGTTTGTGGTATCTTGTGGATTATCCAAGCCGAAAATAATCAAATGTAACTTTTACAATAGGATTTAATCTCATATAATAAAAGTCGCTCTGCGGGTTCTCAAGTGAAAATTTCTTTAGGCGCATTAAACAGAGAAATTGAACCGTCACGCTCGGGTCGGCGACACAATGAATCGTGTATACTCGGCCCCGCGCGTCATCATTGACGTTCACTCATCGACAAGGAGTACATAGATATAATAATGTCGTTTTTATTATTCCATATTATAACTATATTTCAATATTGTCTATCTTTTTTATATAATGAGTGTAGTATTTCAATTATATTATATATATTGAGCGGATTGAAATATTAATTATTTACATATAAATGATAAAACTGTATGAACATTATTGTACATGTATTTGTAGGAGTCTAGGCTAGTTCGAAGAGCGTAATAGTGGAACTTAGAGTGTGTAAAATCGTTTGAATGGTATACTCGATTTATGATAAACGTTTCAGCCAGTCTGCGTTCTAAAGTAATAGAGCTAAATATTTATTATAAGTTTTCACTTTTATCGTGGGCTCATAAACACACACCGATTATTTTTTGTAAGCAGTTAATTATAATTAGATAAAACATTTTCAAAGCAACGTAAAAAGTTATTAAATTCCTAAACACAGCACTAATAATTATGTTCACGACACAAAAGTGTATCGTTAGAATAAATATGTAACTATAATTCAATATTAAATGTAATTTGTACGCTGTAGTCCGGTGAAACTGTAGAGGCCTTGCCAGGTCAACAGAATAGTAAGATGGAAAAAAGAAAAAAATTAGTACGCATTTCGTTAAGTATCCTTCAAAGTAAAATTTACACTCATCTGTTTCAAATATAGCTTTATTCTTATACGTAATTGCTAGATTTAAAACCAGGAACTCTATACCGGCGTCTAGTTAAAGTTCTAACCTGTATCTGAACTTTGAACCGGTGCAAAAGGCCATTAGTATTAATAACGCAAACGTTTGGTCTCATTAAAGTCAGCCCTCTCGACGCGGCCATGGGCTATTCAGGCCTTCCTTCAAGTTTTATATATTGATACTGCTTTTCCAGAATACTTAACGCCGTTAAGAATTTGGCTTTGAAGTGTTAATATGGCTGGTCAGTTTTCACGATAAAATACAATCTTCAAATTTGCATAATATTGTTGTGACTAATTATAAAAAAATTGCAAAAAAAAAATATTTGAATTAAGCGGATATTTGTTTCGTCTACGAATATTCTCGAACCGGTAACAATGGATAAATAAAACTAATGAAGTATAACTAAGGTATCAAACGAAACAGACTAATAAACGTAATGAAAATTGGATGGAATTAACCATTACAATAATATAATACAATAACAATACAATAGTAACAAATACATTAATAATATAATACAATAAAATAAATGCAATACAGTCACTTTTTCGATATACAGTAACAAAATTTAGGCCTTTCTGGCACTTTCTTTTAATCAGGTATGTATACTCAATTCATAGATCGAAACAACAACTTTTACAAAAAAAATCTAAATTGCTAATTTCGATGGAATTAACCATTACAATAATATAAGGAACGTGATAGAAAAATAAATGCAACACAGTCACTTCTTCGATATATATTAACAAAATGTAGGCCTTTCTGGAACTTTCTTTTAATCAGTTATATATACACACACGTCTATTCATATATCGAAACCGGCTTTTACAGCTTCAAGTTGATGAAGTTACGAACTACATGGAATTTATTGGTAAAGTACCTTAAAGAAAAATTGATTATATTGTATTGTAGAAATAATGTGTGTGTAAAAATTATTTTTTATCGCAATGCGCTGCATTTAATGCTGCCCGCTTATATTTCACTAGCTGTGCCTCGCGGTTTCATTCGTGATTAACGTAAATAAATTTCGATCTAGTATTAACCGTTAGCTAAGTTTAAACTAATTCTATAAAAACACAACTGTTGCTTATGCAGCCGAACACGCAACTGTACCGCAAAGTATATAATCTCGCTGATAATGGCATGTACAGTTCGACCTTTCTCAACATCTCTTGGTCATGTTCTAGCGCGGCCCTACTATACAATTAGCTTCGCTCTCACTTAGGAATATTACTGATTTACATTTTCAATTTTAATTGTTTGCCTCTTAAGGGCTGTACAGTGATGTTTGTTATCCTATAATCTTCCTCAATATATCTATACATATAATAAAAATGAAGTGTCTATATGTCATATGAAAATAACGATTTACTGATTGGATATTGGATATGAAAATGTAATAACAATAATTTTAAATTTTTTGTCTGTCTGTCTGTTTGTTCCAGGTAATCTCCTAATCGGCTGGACCGATTTTGACAGAAATTTCACTGACCGATAGTTAAAGTTACAGCGGGCGATATAGGCTACTTTATTTTAGACTAGCTGTCATTCGTGGCTCCGTCTGTAGTACTATCTCCAAAACGATTGGACCCATTTTCATGGGACTTTCACTGACAGATAGCTGATAAGAAATAATTTACAATTATAAAAAAAACGCATGCGGAGCTGCGGGCAACAGCTAGCTATAAATAAAAACGTGATTGGTAGTATCAATGACCAGCGTGTTCAAACAAGCAAATAATAAAAATAAGGTTACTGTTCTGTTATCATCAAGGATATGTCGTATCTAAGATTCTAAATTGCCAATATGTAAGCACTCACTACCATTGCACTAATACCCATTGAATTGCAAACACTAACAAAAAACCTATCTTTACGCAAACACGAACTATTTACTTTGTCCTTTTCGTGGATAAATTCTGTACACAGCGCTGTTACGTGGACCGTAGGTGTTCAAAATCACAATTAACATATAAATGCGGTACTCGACCCGGGCTAGCCCCTTTTACCTAAATTACAAAAGACACGCTTTTAACAAGGTCCTGTAAAAGTTTGTCCCGTCTAGTATATAGAACGCAGATTAAAATATATCGTGCGGAAAATGAAATCTGCTTGCGGTGCCTGAGAGAGATGTAAAGGTTGTTTTTTGTAGCTGTATCACGTCGATGGTACCGCACTTGTGTTACCGTAATTAGAATGGAAAATAAGACAGTTCTTCGGTGTTATATATCCTATATTACCACCTTTATAGTAGTGTTAAGAGCGGAAAAACAAGGTGAAAATGCGCAAATTATTCTTTTACATCAATATAAAATACTATTACTTAAATTTAATACAAGTCAGTTGTTTGGACATGCTAGTTATCTGATTTAAAATAAAAAGGACGTGGAAAATGAATACCAAATTGCATCGCGACTGTTGTAAATAGGTCACGTCAAAATAACTATACTGTAGCTAGGGCATACTATTCGCTCTTATTTACTATTCGAATACGACCGAACCAAGTCAAATCCTAATGTATAAGTACTATGTACCTACATAACCTTGTGAAACGTGGTCATTGCGTACGCCACTACTCTGGTCACGTGCAAGGTTCGCCCGAAGGTGTTAAGCTGGAGACCCTCATCTCGAGAGAGAGAAAAGGTCTCTCTCTCCTGCTTCCTTCTGAAGCTGCGGCTAGCCGTGCTTCATAACTTCACGGGCACTCCATACGCGGCAGCAGACACCCCCCCGTCTACCGCCTGGAGGTTCACTAGGGAGGCATGGGATGATATATGCCTATACCTCTTCCGCGTCGCCTTCGGCCGTCTCTTCTGCACCGTATTGCTGGGGCGTGTGTGTCGGCCTTCCTACACTAGCTGATTTCAAAACGTATCAAACCATAAGAGAATCAAAGTGAAAAGGTTTTTCAACATATGTGTAGCGGCAATAGCGATTTAATTGAATAAAGATTTACTACCACCCCGCTTGAACACTGGATAATAAAATCAACGATATATTTTCTATGTATAGATATCATGACATTTATGTTTATGTTAGCTGTACTTATAATAGTTGAGCTATATGCACTCGTTACTTTGAGTACTTCAGCAAATAATAACTCACTGCCTTCATGTACCTAATATAATAGAAACGGATGATCTATTGGTTCTATTATACCATTAATCAGGCATTAAAACATTTCTTTAAGATTGGATGTCCTGTGTAAAGAGCCACTGTGGAAGCATTACCAGCACACGTATTTTTGCCTCAAACAGTCCTCGCACTACCACGTTCCAAGGGGTGGTGATTGGAGGGGGTAACTCCTTGACTGCCAAGCCGGACCAAGGAGAGAAAGGGCTGGGGACCTGACTTTCCACTGCACATTAATTCGGTAGACGGGTAGGCAGCATAACCGGGCTGTCGTTGCGGTCAGGGTGTTCGCGCTGGGCCTTATCGCCGGGGTGTCATGGTGCTTACTTATTCGATCCTGTCTCACTCCATAGCGCGGCAGACGGTATCTCGAGGGTTTTTAGTCAGTAAAAGTCCGACACCCCAAAGCTCCCCAAGGCTGTGGGTCTCCAATGTAGGATTTCTTTCCACATTAAAAATAATAATAAAGGGACTACGCTCCTATTGAATTAATTTAAACATAGCTCTACGCTGCATACACCAACCAGATAATAAATGAACTGGTAGTCTTTTTGCCACTTTATGACACTAAAAGTCTTTGAAAATGAAGATTATCTTACGTATGTAATTTAAACTACTGTTACTCTATATTATCTATGCAATAATAAGCGTAGATAAATAACAAGAAAGGTAAAATTATATACCTCTTATTTGACACTATAAGATTGATGTAAAGGTAGCGAACGAGCAAACAGCGAGCGACACAGAACAAGTGTTTATAAAAACTGTTACACATCAATCAAAGTTTTTGCTACTTCTCTTCTCGGAGAAAACAAATGAAACGTTTGTTCGAGTGATCAGTCTCAGTAAGTGCTAATGGTATTTCTAACGTATATAAATGAGAACTCGTTAATACTTTATTTTAATAGAGATATACGTCATTTAGATTTGTTTATTTTTATATTTGTTTAATAATTAATTACTCATTATCTTTCTGCGTTCGTTTCATTTAGTAAAATTTTGTAAACAGATGTTAACAATACATTTTTACTCTTTCATGTATATTTATCGTTTGTACTTTTTAAGATAATTCGTAAAAATTGAGATGTAACGAATTTAGTTTTGTTTATTTTATATTTGTTTAAAAAGTAGTTTCCCATGATGTTTCTGTACTCGTTTCATTTACGAGCATTTTACAAACAGCGCTTCTAGATGTAACAATTTTTTTTTACCCTTTCGTGTATGTGTATAGTATGTATTTTTTAAGACAACGTGTAAAAGGTTTGGATGTATCAAATACAGCTTTTATTTTTATATTATTGTTTTAAAATGAATTTTCATTTGATGTTCCTGCACTAGTTTCATTTACGAGTATTTTACAAATATCACCACTAAATAAAACAATTATACTCATTCGTGTTTGTTCATCATCGTTTCTTATGTATTTTAAGATAATACATATAAAAATATACCATACCTTCAATATTAAATTACCAAGTAAGTACAGAAAATTCAGTTAGAATTGAATGAATACACCATTCACAAACAAATCTGTTAAATCTCTGTTGAAGAACTAAAAGCAAAACTTAGGTAAAGGTTGCATTCAGAAGTTACATTAAGTTCCATCGCGAGACTTTCAGTTCAAATGGCGGCGACGTGTTCAGTAACTTGTTTTCTAGTTCGATGAAACTCGTAAATACAGATTATACTTCATATATACTTTACTTACTTACATTCTTTACATAAATATATGCTATGAATACGGGCAATGTAACTATTATCTTCGAAATAGCTGAGCTGTAACTAAATTAAAAAAACGGTAACAGTTTATGCGGAGTTGATAAAACAGAAAGTCTTAGAGAGCACATGTACCTTACAAAATACTCGCCTTATTACATACAAAAGTAACACGGAATTCAGTAATTAGACGGCATATTTGAAACATCTATTATATTCTGCCGTATTACGCTTCGGCGTAATATTCTCGCTAACTAACAAATGAATAGCGATGAAAACGGGATACGCGCTTAACGTTCACTTGGGAGTTTTTGGCGGGATTTTAGTCTGTCATGTAGTGGTTTTTATATTTTATTCATAATCTTGTGTTATTAGCCTCTATATTTTGTAATATTGGTGGTGTTTTACGTAATATAGTTCAGTTATTATGCGCAAGTGAAGTGGATGGGAAATAATACTACGGAGCATGCATTCTGAGATGCCACCAAAACTCCATGGAAAGTTCTAACAAGGAAACCACCATCTTGTTAGAACATTATAATTATCACAAGACACTTACTTGAAACAATACATTGGCACTGGCAAATGCTTCAGCGGTGCCAAAACAAGAAGAAGAAGAAGAACGTTCACTTGGTTCGAAGGTGATATGCCCTCCCGATGTCTGTTTTAGTATACATTGAAAGTCAATAGACATTTAGAACACCAATTTGAATATTACTTATAGTTATTTTTTTTATCATGTTAATTAAATCGTCTTATATACATTTACTATGGATTATTTTTCATATCGTGTTCTGATTAATCATTCCAAAATAATCCTTAAGCGTACCTGTATACATGTGTCTCAGAAAATGTAATTAAGTAGCTGACCCGGCAAATTTCGTACCGCCTAACAGTCATTTCTTTAATTATAATTGTATTTAATACTCCTTCTGCTATTCGCGACAATATACAATGTTAAATGTTGACAAATATTGACATTAATATTTATACGATACTAACGTCACTCAATTGTTTCACCTTCCCGGTACTTCTCCACTAACACTTAAACTTTATGGTATGGTATTAAAGTTCAAATTGACTTTTGAGTATTATTACCAATCGTCTCTGTATGGGAGTATAGAAAAGTGTTGTTTATAACCAACCTCGTAGTTCAAGGAATATTCGAAACAAAGAATTAGCGAAATCGGTCCAGCTGCTCTCGAGATTTGCGCTTAGCAACACATTCAGCGATTCATTTTTATATTATAGATTATAATTGATTCCGTATTTTATTTAGGCGTAAATTTTATTGTAAAAGGTAATCTATTTATGAATTAAATTCTTGGGTGTTCACAAATAGAATAGTCGCTATGGATTACAACAACCATTACAAATTTAATGAGTTGCGAAAAGAAATAATTCCTCTGAACGAATATATTATATTTGTGATGTAAATTAAATACAAATTCCTCTGCCAACCTTCGCCCAATATTGTCGAGGATTCTATAAGCATGCGAACCGAGGAATTTAGTTGTCCAGTTAAACCTTTTTATTACAGCAAAGTGGACGGAATTTTTTTGCCCATTTCCTTGAACGGGTTGATAATATGCGAACGCATTCTTTATTTTATTATATTGATGTCATAAACAATACTTTTTTATGAGGATGTGCTTATATATTGTTATATGTATATTTAAGTAGAATGTTAGAGTACAAAAGTGTAAAGTAAATTGTGTCAATTGTGGGTGTAGGTGGTAGAGCTACGCTGAAGCTATTACTGGTTTCAGCATGAATGGGTCGGCTCACGCGGGGTAGTACCGTCCTCTCACAGAAAACCGACGTGAAGTAACAGTGCTTGCATTGTTGCGTTTCGTTCGATCAGTGAGAGCGCCGGAGGCCCACATATTGCCGGCAACGCACTTGCGACTCCCCTGGTGTTGCTAGTGTCTATGGACGGCAGTGATCACTTACCATCAGGTGACTCACCTGTTCGTTTACCGCCTATAATATAAAAAAAAAATAACTGTCTATTATAATTTCTGGGCTAACTTTTGTTTCGATATCGCCAAAGTCTTCGTTGGCTACAATTGTTTTCTGGCAGGCTTAGTACTTAGATTCAATATACTTAGATGTATAAACTCATGAAACATAGATGCTTTGTATACGTGTAGGTTTCACGAATTCATATATGTTTGTTTTTTTTTTTATTTACGTGGGGAAATCCCTTATGGATACCCACTCTCTCGGGGGAGAGAGTGAGCTATGTTCGATAAATGTTGAAACAATAGCCTAGCTTAGTTTGGCTTAGATTAATTAGACTCCGGGTATTCGGTGACAGTCCAAGCCAAGGCGCGCCGTGCGCCCTTGTGCTGATTGCCTATATAAAATCGGGCGAGCCCCTTAAGCGCTCCCCTTAGTAGTCCTGTGAAACTATAGAGGCCTTGCCAGGACAACAGTGTAGTCAGTCCGAAAAGAAAAATGCTGGCAGGTTAATCGAATTAAACACAATATGGACATTTTAACACAATTTTATTGTTTCATTATAAGGTCAGCCTTGCTTTTACAAATATACAATATTTACATTACAATCTCCATTTACATTCAAAAGTAGTACAAATTTTGTAAAAAGATTTTTTTTTTGTTTTTCCAATTTTATTCTTTTACGATATATATGAGAAAATAATTTTCATTTATGATAGATACAATGGTAACATGAATACAACGTCCAATAGTAGAAGTAAAGGGAACGGATCCAACTAGGGAAGTAAACGCGGATCCCGACGTAACCTCTTACAATAACGATCATAACATTCTCAAATGGTTCTCCGTTGAGCTACATTCGCTCTTCTCGTATTGTCATTGACGCGATAGTCCTAAAGTGTGAGCTAATTGCGAACATCGAGCCACGACTTCATCCTGGAGTAGACTAAACGACATCGCTATGAGTATAAGTCCGAAAACTAAATAAGCACAACACGCTATCATTTGTACGTATTCACTTCTCGAATTGTCCGTATTATGTTTTGAAGTTATGAAACTCGTTGGAACGAAATCACCGAATCCGATAGTAGCTAACGCTATGAAACAAAAATAGGCAGCGTCGAGGAAACTCCAATTCTCCCAAGCGGAGAATATCGCCGCTCCAACACATATGTACGCTAACAACAGAAATAACACAATGCAGACCGGTATATGGCAATGTTCGATGCTAGTGTTCAAGTGATGCTGAACGGCTGTCGATGCGCTGCTACTGGGCACAGTACAGGTTTTCGTTTTATGATTCTCCTCGTTCCAAATCAAAGGCACTCGTGATGGTGTATCATGAGGACATATGCTGTGAAATAAAAAAAGGAATTAATTAGTATAATCTTCCTCCAAATTCTAAACTATTTTTTTTTAACTAAAATTTTTCTTTTTAGTTTTCTTTCTTATTGGCTAACAATCATTTATAACTTTATAATTGCCTCAATTAAGTGAAGATCCTTGAACGTTTGTAATTAAATTTCTAGTCAACTAGATAAGTGGTACTACGTAGTTAAACCTATATAACTAAAATTTTAATTCCATAAATATTTTTAAAGTTAAACATTTCTACAATTAAATTAATAGCTTACGAGTCATCAGGATCTTCAGAATCGTCAAATTCATCCGGAATCCTATTTAAGGCTAGCTCGCCACACTCTTCTGCTATTAATTGTTCTATGGCAGCACCTCTCGGACGCTGAATTGTACCCCTTCCTCTTCCACGATTAGGCCCGTGAACGGTTGCTAAACACTTCATACTTGTAGTTTTCTTTCTATCTAATGTTTGTGTTTGTAATGCTGAAGATGTATGAGGTTCTGAAATAAAACAATCAATTAATCACCCTACACACTGATGACTAAAATACACGATGGGAAATAAGTATAGGAAATTATATGTATTTTGAAGTACACATTTTTAAAATTTTATGTTATAATTATATGAAATAAATAGTGGATAATATAACACCTTTAAGTCTGTACATAACAATCATATCTTTTTCACTACATAATGCATGGATAAAATATAGCACTTTACCTTAAAATTAAGTCAAAAAGAGTTTCTGGTAACCTTGACAATGCGTTATATTTATTTAAATCATCAGATTTCAGTTCAAATTATACCGTACCATCAGTTAATGAATTTTGCTTAAATCGTCCCAAAGTTGCTGCTCTTGGACTTGGCGGGGCTTTCTCAAATACTTGAGAATATTGGCCGCGATCTCCGGCTCTCGCTCGGACTGTACCGGGAGACCTGTGTGTTCTTGGAGGGAAGGACGTGTACTGGTTGTGCTCTGTTAGTTGCGGTAATAGCCGTTGTTGCTCGTGGAGTTGAAGATGATTCTCCATCTGATGAATAGAGTATGATTAAATCAGACAGACTAATCGTTAGTGATGATTTTTAAGCGTCTAAATCTTTTAGTAAATTTTGTTAATTATCTGGTTGTACGGATAGAATTAAATTTAACTGATCCCAGAAGTCACGATAATATAATTTCAAACACGAACAAGGCTTTGGTTATGCTAAAAAAGGGGTTTTAAGTGTATTCAAGGCACGTGTGAAATAATAAACGCAAAGTGGAACGCTTGTCGATTGTGGTATTATACCATAGTATGCAATTGCATTACTGCATAAAGAACTGCCTTAAGTGGAATTTTATGTGTAATACGTAGTAGGTATACGTAATAGCTTATGGGGATAGCTATTAAATATGCATGTAAGAAATTGTAAAAGTCAATCAAATTTCCACACCAAAAACTATATATGTTCAAATTCATAAAGCCGAAGACAAAAATTAACCTCGCTCTCTTTTCCCCAAGTATTCGGCACTTTTCTCCTCGTCGCTTTCAACCAAGTCAGCCTTGCGAGTCTGGCTAACGAAGCACCAAGGCCAGCCAGACATGCCAATGTTAATGGCACACCAGCTGCAGCGTATGCTACCGTCGCAGCTCGACCAGCGGCTGTTCGCGGTGATACGTTCCCGTAACCTATTGAAGGAATTATTGGTAATTTACTTTTATTCACATGGATATTTAAGAAATCCTTTTGTCTTATCTACTAAACAAAATTATTAAGGTTTGTAGCCATGTAAACTTAAGCCGATGAGTCTAAAAGATGACGAGACAATTTTAGGACTGCTTCGGAACTATATTTATAAAACTTACATTTAAAAAAACGAGGTATTTTGGTCCCAACTTAATGATATTAAAAGTTGTACTAAAAATTGAATTAATGATGCCACAATGGAAACGTATTCAGAGATCGTACCAATTTATGTGGGTTCGAATTTCACATCAACTCTAAGCTTTCAGCAAAGAAAAATGTCGTAATGAGACTATATAACGATGAATGGGTCTTTGGGGGTGAATTTTCTAAGTCTATATACCTACAACATTCGAGTTGAAAATCGGTGAGCAACTACTTCTGTATTATATTCCGTCAGTAACAACTGAGAGTAAGCCCCCATAATTCTTAACAAACTGTTTGTATATTGGACCACATTACATTATCACTTAAAATTATGTAGGATTATTATTATTATCTTCAAAAACGAAACCTCTAAGGTTTAAAGCCAACCCCCTTAATTACGGTTGATATATATTTCGTAAGAGTGAAGCAATATTAGAAATAGCTACAAACTGGAAATCGCATTACTCGAGCGAAATACTTAATTAAGGGACCGGTCACCTTTCTCAGCTTGGTATGTTATTATTAATTTCAAACATAACATCGAGTGTCTATAGTCAAAAGCTAGCAAATAATAATAAAACCTCACCTATGGTTGTAATAAGGGTTATACAATAGATCAAAGCCCCGGAGAAAGTCCATTTGGAATCGACGGCCAATTCAGGAGGCTGCACGTCCGATGACTGCTTCGCTGCCGCGACTATAGACGACTCAAACTTCCTTAGCTGCTCGTGGACGAGTCTTGTCCAGTTGCGTTCATATAGTACGTTTAACCGTTCTGCCGACAATAACGTCATTATGAAAATTAAAAAGTAGAGACAATTATTTTCTTTTTTTATCACTTATCAATATATACAAATTAAATTGGTGCATCTTTGGTTTATCCAGGCTAATCACGGAAACGTCCGAAACGTTTTTACCGAGACTTTTAAAGGCAGAAGGAGGAGAAGGAGTTAACGAAGTAGTAACAAAATTGCAATTAATAAAATAAAAGACAAGTGATCATTAATTAATTTAGTAAAAAAAACTAATTTTTATGAGCATCAAATCGCGGATACCAAAAATTCATTACTGAATTAATGTCGAATACAAAATAACGTTTCGGCTCGTAAACTTTCATAATTTTCTCTGTGAAATCTAGACACATTTACTTGTAACGTTACATATTAATGGTTTCTGGTTTAATTTTATCTCTAACTGTATAATCTCTATGACTTCGTACTCTTGGAAATAATTTCATTACATCATTAAAATTATATGTAATATCTGAATTAATTGTGGCCGTTCTAGTTTTCTCCGATTTTTTCTTTTTTTTCTCTGTTAAATATTATCATTAAAGTTTAGCTTCCATAGGAAATAAGTATTGATAAATAACCTAAGCTATACTCTGAAAAATCCTTTGTCTCCTTGTTAAAGTAGCAACAAAATCGATTAAACCATTTCAGAGATACGACCAGAAAAACCACAGAAACTTCAACTTAATTCATATAAATTCAGTTTTAAGTCTCTTATAACTTCATATATATGTTTAAATATGTGTAGGTGCTCACGTTAAAAATAACTAAATACAAGAGATATTAATATGTTTTTATATATGAATGATAGACACAATAACAAAGTAATTCATGTACCAGATTTAACACCCGTCAGCTCGGTGAAAGGCCATGCCAATTGTGTCCGCCATTTTTGCACGCTTAGTAATCAAGCGAGATAGTAGGGTGTCTGTGTCCGATTGGACCATGCCCACTGGTTGTCATGATGTTGATCTTTTATAATTACTCTCTTTTGCTTATACACTTATACTGATTTAATCAGGTACACAAAAATCATATACTCCAGTATTGTAAGACGATAATAATGAAATTATACAAAGTTACAACTGAGAATTTTAAAAGATTCCTATGTTATAACCGGTAAGAAGTTTAAATCTGTCAAAGGTTTCAAATTTATAACTTTGCATACTCGGTGTATATCTAAATATATTAAATATTTATGATGTAAAAGTTAGGTATAATTTATATGTATATTATACAAGGAAATATCTATACATATAATAAGAATTTAAATCTGACGTGACTGTACTTTTTTGATTTTTGAGACAAAAAAATGTTACAGGTGTCTTGAAATAAGTAATAGAATACATTTCAAACGTTTTTAGAAATGACTGTCTCTCTGTTTGTTTGAATATACATCACTGATAAAATACTAGGTTTCTGATAAAATACCAGCAAGAACCTTATCAAGAATATTCTCGTGCAACATTTAGTCTTTGCTTCACTAAAATCGGTTAACACTATCAAAAGTTATTGTAATTTTAATGACGACGGTAGTTAAGGTCGAGAAAAAAATAGATAAGTAAATTGACTTTAGCCTCATCCAAAAACCAGGGTATTTTATAACATAAATAAACATTACCACAGTATTACATTACTAAGACATAGAACGAAAGAGAAATGGTTAATATTTTATTTTCACATAATAAAATAATCAAATATTAATACTCCAAGATGTTCAGTAATGAATTAATATGCATTATTGCCAATAGATGGCGTTCAACAGTCATTTTTAAAATCTATTGCTACTATTATATATAATCTAAAAATCGTCGAATTACATGTATTACATATTTTTATAAATTGAATAAGTTACTTTGTATAAATAAATTATAATTTTTCGATCGCATAAGGTTAATGATTAAATTTGTAAATTTAATAAATAAATAATTGATTTTGTTTTGTAAATATTACAAGTTATTGAATTTTATCACTTTTTAGGACAATTATACCCGTATTCTTTTTTACAATAAAAAAATAAAGACACCAAAAAAAATCGTCTTTAGAAGCAACAACAAACTACATTTTTTTACGACAACGTTTCGACTTCGTACGCATTGATTATGACATAAAAAGAATAAACAATAGATATAACCTAAATCAGTTAGGAATAATATAGTTTCCTATTACTAAAATATTTTTCATGATCAGATAAACAGGTTGGAGATTAGCCGACATAAAATAAAAAAAATAATAATATACACGAATTATTTCAGTTATATTTTTTAAGCAAAATTCAACAAAGAGCGACATAATTCTCAGCCAAGGGTTCCTACAGTCGATTTATAAAACTCGGCCCGGCTCTAGAAAGTTAAATGGTTCTTCTACTTCTGATTAAACTAAACAGAGGGTTGATTGCGGCCCTCGTTAATTTGAGTGTCGGCTCATCGAAATTATAATAGTCTTTTAGGAGATCTTGTCGCGGATACTCGAGCCGATGGCCAATTCTCTAACAAATGGCGAGAGATTCCGTTAATAGATTCTGTATTATGAGATAGAAGGGACGGGGGCCGGTTGTTTTAGCCCGAATACGATGTTTAATTATGCAAATTCTGGCTTTCTTTGATTACCCGCGATCATATAATGTGAAAATTAGCAAAATTATGGATCATTAGAACTTAAAACTGCTGCCAAATATTTGGGTTTTATAGAATTTCCTATGAACAAGTAGAACATCTGTGGAAGATACTTGAATAATAACTAGATTGTTTTATTACCACAATGTTCAATGCTTAATGCAGTAGTAAAACGTAGCTGACATCAGCTGTCATGCGTGACATACTCGTCAAGCATTGGAGCGGCAACACCTTGTGTGTGTATAAAACCGTTGGAACGCAAAATTGGTTCTCATCGCGTTATTTTCTCAAAGTGGGAATCTGATTCTCTATCGGTGGATCACAACAGGTGCTGGAGCAGTCCAAGGTACGTGGTGCATTGTATTTGCTACAGCCCAATTGAGTATTGAACAACAACCATCGCTACGCTATTTTACCCAGAGTAGCCAGGCCACCAAGCTACGGTGCGAAAGCTACATAGATCAAGAAACTTATATCTCTGACAAATAAATACCTTTATATAAGTGTACAGCGTACACAAACCACAACTATGTATACGAGTACATATATTTATATACATTTTTCATTATATTTTTCAAGACAAGATGCGCCACCGTCTTTAGTATATCTAACTACTATAATATTTTGATTGACATGTTACAAACTATGCCTAGTTTGAGACTTTAGTGAATGCTAATTTCTTGTAATTGCTTTTAGAAATACAATTATTTGTATTAAGTTAATGTTGTGTGTAAATTATATTAATTAATTACAGATACATGTTTTTTTTTAATATCATTACATATTATAAAATAAACTCGTCCGCCGCGTCTGTCTGTCTGTCTGTCTGGATGTTCGTGATAAACTCAAAAACTACTGAACGGATTGTAATACGGACTTCACCAATAGACAGAGTAATTTACGGGGAAGGTCTAGGTATATAATTTGTCAAGTTGTTTGTACATGGTAATCTCGCTCATTTAATAGCACTAAAATGGATTTAGATTTCCTTGTACGTATTTTAGTTTTTTTTTTTAATATTATAGGGGGCAAACGAACAGGTGGGTCGCCTGATGGTAAGTGATCACCGCCATCCATAGACACTAGCAACACCAGGGGAGTTGCAAGTACGTTTCCGACCTTTTAAATATGTGGGCCTCCGGCGCTCTCACTGACCGAACGAAACGCAACAGTGCAACCACTGTTACTTCACGTCGGTTTTCTGTGAGAGGGTGGTACTACCCCGGGTGAGCCGACCCATTTATGCTGAAACCAGTGATAGCTTCAGCGTAGCTCTACCGCCTAAAAGTTTTGTCTTTTGTAATACATTTTAAAATCTCAGTGCAGCTAATTCAAAGTCAAGCAGAAAGAAAAATAGTATGTTTTTAATAAGCAATTAGAGTCTCAAATCCCTCAGTGATTTTTCCTACGTTACGTTGTACACATAATTGGAATTATATTCTTGTTTTATACTAGCTGCGCTCGTGTTAATGTAGCTTATATTTATAATACTAATTAGGATTGTGTGTTGCGCATTTTTAATACTAATCCAACAAGTAAAGTATATGTATATAATGTAGAAATTCAAAACTTTTCACATATTACAATCGGATTACAAAGCTGTTAAAACTTATAAGCCTTAAAACTTAACTTAAAACTTTCTTAGGTAAATTTAAACTTGAGTGGCGTAAAATTTTAAAGTAGGGTACTTCATATTAATGAGTTAATTTTTATAAGTACGATATAAACTTTATCGTCAGAGCGTCGAGTGCTTTTTCATTATAATTGGGTATTAAATTTAAAAAAATATACAGAAATATTTAAACATATCTATATTTGACAAATAAACAAGCTGTATTAGTGAAGCGCAGATAAGTACATAGATTTATTAATATTTAACATTTAGAATTTAATTGGCCGTTCTGCATTAGTACTGCTGATGGACCGTTGCCACACAGCGTGGTACTTAAAACAACAGCCACCTGAAGCCTGGCACGTAAATTGTTCTAAAGAGGCCGTTACAGCAGTATCTCATCTAACGGTCTTTCTCAATATGTATTAAATGTCGTATTTAAAAGTTGTAATACTATATATTACCTTTGGTCAGCTTCTGAAGTTATTTAATTGTTTTTTTCTGCAGGGTTGTACAATTATTTTAATACCCGCATAGCTAGATATCAACCTCAAGATAAATCCTATCACTGCACTTGAGAACTAGTCCTCCTTTAAGGTTTAGTGTAGGCCATATCGTCGTACAATATCAAATGATGTTATTTTCAAACGTAAAAAACCAATAACGTATAAAACAATCTATTAACTACAAAGTTAAATATAAGCAAAATTCAGAAACTTCGAAAGAACGAAGCAAATACTTAAACTGTACATCAGAAAGTACGCTAAATAGGAAATAAATCATAATGTAGCCGCTCGATTTATAATTACAATACAACACTAATACACTACTTATCTTTCATATTGTATGAAAATTATAGTGTTATAATGTTATACTTATCACTTGAACGTTATATTTCGTTACATATGATAAGCAGCAGTGTTATAAATAGATATTAAATGCAACTTCATTTAACTATAAATGTTTTTACAACGGCTCGTAACTTTTCCTTTCATCGCGATTAAAGCTGCCTCACGCCTTTATCTCTCTGTTCAATTTTAACAAATACGCTCCAGACCTTCCAAAGAGGTCGAAGTTTTCGACTTTCTCATCAAGATTTTTATAATTCTATATAATTTAATGTAAAATAATATATACAAGAATCTTCGTTTTTAATTAAGTACAATCTGTTTTATTGCTTAAAATATCTTGGTAGTTTCGTGTATATACGTTCGATGAGATCGCACGGTACCTACTTTAGGATGCAAACGGTTATCGAAATATTCGATGTAGGTACTACGCTTCGATGCATCACATCTCAAACTAAATCAACCTATACCCAATTACTTATCTCCTTGGCAGGGCCATATACACTAAATATTGATATACATTCGCCTCTCGAGAGTCGTCTGTACTCCTTTCACAGTAGTGTGTCTATAATAAAGTGCAATTTAAACCATTACCACTATTACATCTCACCTAATCTCTTTTGTATTAGGAGATTGAACAATTTTTAGCTAGATACTCAATTTTACCATTTTGTTGGTACTTATTCTCTGGGAACACTTTATTCAGTTTTGTATTGATATCTAATTGTAAGAGTTTTAAATTAAAACGTTATTATGGTCCTTTAAATATCTTCTCCATTTTTTTATATTATAGGGGGCAAACGAACAGGTAGGTCACCTGATGGTAAGTGATAACCGCCGTCCATAGACACTAGCGACACCAGGGGAGTCACAAGTGCGTTGCCGGCCTTTTAATATATGTGGGCCTCCAGCGCTCTCACTGGCCGAACGAAACGCAACAGTGCAACCACTGTTACTTCACGTCGGTTTTCTGTAAGAGGGTGGTACTACCCCGGGCGAGCCGACCCATTCATGCTAAAACCAGTAATAGGTTCAGCGTAGCTCTACCACCTACAGTGCATGATTACTTCGCGGAGAGGTTAATTAAAATTCCGCTTGATATATCAGCAAACAAGGTCTATCACTTTCATTTCCAGTATATTTTATATTAATTAAACCCTCTGTCCTGAGGACCTTAGTCAGTAGAAGAATATTCAGCTTAGATTTCCAACAGCAACAATAATCTTGCTCGCTATTGTTCTTTTACAGAGTTGTTGAATAAGTATATTTCTTACGGTTAATAAAGGCTATTAACATCGCTCCCAAATACTCACTGTGTTGTCTCCAGCAGCGATTCAGGCTTATGCCAAACCCTCCGAATAGCAGTCCTTGCTGATAAGGGCTTGCTTTTTCTTTCCTAAGCTTCAGAGATTTAAGAAGAAATTTTAGATGAATTTAAATACGAATATATGCTTTACACGTATAATTAATTGAATAAATGGAATGGGTATAATTAATTCGCAGAATAGCATGGAGTTTACCAGCCTAAACCAAGATTCGGTGATTTACGATAGCTGCTATTTCTATGCTCGTTAGCAGACTCAGTGACATTGTCAAGGAGTAAAAAACGATGACTACGAAACTTTACTTTTTTTATATTATAGGGGGCAAACGAACAGGTGGGTCACCTGGTGGTAAGCGATCACCGCCCTCCATAGACACTAGCAACAACAGGGGAGTCGCAAGTGCGTTGCTGGCCTTTTAAATATGTGAGGCTCCGGCACTCTCACTGACCGAACGAAACACAACAGTGCAGCCACTGTTACTTCACGTCGGTTTTCTGTGAGAGCGTGGTACTACCCCGGGCGAGCCGACACATTCATGCCGAAACCAGTACTAGCTTCAGCGTAGCTCTACCACCTACTCACCTCTACCTAAAGAACGCTACATTGGTATACATAACTGATTAACTTTTATTAATAGAAATTTGATCCAAAATAATCAAATACTTAGGTAGAACAAAAAATACTTCATCAGAATATCTGAGAGAAACCGAATACCTACAAAGACTTCAGTGAATATTTGAAATGTTAATTTAGCTGAAGACTTGCAAATACTTAATACAAATTTATGTTTTCAGAAAGTTCCCAATAACGAGATAAAGTTATTTACAGCCACCAAAATAACGCTATAAATTATGATTTAAATAATTTTGTTATGAATAAATTGAATCGTTCGAGTGCAGATTAATTCCTGAAAACGTCAGACCTCTTTATCTATAAAATACACTGTTTCTTGCGTTCAAACAGAAATTAGTTTGTGGAAAATATTAAGTAATCTGTATATTCATATCGTACTATGGATATCATAGCGTGACGTCGTCCACGTTAAACTTTTCTTATATTTTATGGGGCTTAGCGTTTTATTCTACATTCACATATTCTTTATCTTCTTACCCTTTTCCCATCTAAGTAGGTTTGGCGCAACCTGTTCTCCTTTTCCACTCTCCCTTGTCAGATGTCATCTCACTATTCACACCTTTTATATACATATCTTTTTTCATACAATCCCATCCGTACCGTATTCGGTCTTTCATTACTCCTATATCCGTTCACCTTTATACTCAATATTTTTCTAGTTACAGACTCTCATCTCTTCTCATAACATGTCCGTACCATCCTATACCATTACTCCTCAACCTCCTTGGCCACTTCATCACAATCACATCTGATGCTAAATTACGATATGGTCCAAGATGGTAAACATGAAGGATTAGTTCTCAAGTATAGCTGCCGGAACACACCAACAGGTGTTTGGCGACAGATTTTCAACTTGAAGGTGGTAGCTAGCCAGCTGGATTTAAAATAGCCCTACCATTATGCTACGGTTTCATAAACGATGTATTCCTTCACCGATAGCTCCGACTCAGTTGAAATTGAAACCTACGTTGATGGACACGGTTTGCAAACACATATAACAATGAAACATAATGTGATGAACTGCAGAGTGACCAGTGAAACGGTATCGGCGATTTTTACTACCATATATATCTTATTAGCTTTTGCTCGCGGCTTTGCTTATGTTAAGGTAATAATCTCTTGAGGATCGATCGAGTAGTTAAAGTGTGACAGCTTTACAAACAAACGCATTTACACATTTATAATATTAGTTAGGATAACAACATCTGTTTACATATATATTAAAAGATATATAGGAGATAGACATATAAAATGACAAAATGTACTCTTCAAAATTTTCCTACAAATATTTTAACCCAGAAAACATTAATTTTATAAAACTACCCTCATATGGTTATACACAATACACGAACTAACAAAATAATAACGAACGATAATAACATATCCCGTGCTAACATTCAATTTGCAATCGAGATTCGATCTTCACTGCAATTTGTTGAATAAAATTCGTATTTCGCCGGAATCTCGCACAGAGACGGGGCGCTATCTTGATCTGTGTACGGTTTTCATTCTGCGATCTGAATTGAGTTCGTGATCTCGCATCCAGGGGTGTCACGTTTCTTTATTACCTTATGTGTGCACAGGTAAATGAAAAAACTAAAGGTAGGTAAGTATTAAACGCGTGATATATACATATAATATACTAGATGTGCCACACGATATCATTCGCGTTTAATTTTTAAAGAGTTCAAGGGGGTCCCTACTAATATAATAAATATAAATATTTGTTTGTTACACTTTCACGTTTTGTCTACCGGACCGATCATAATGAAATTTCGCACACGTAAAGTCAGAAGTACAAAAAATGATATAGGGTACCTATTATACCGTAAAAACGTACTGTTCCCGAGGGATTAACAGATCTGTATTCATCCCAGCGAAGTGGAGAGCAAAAGATAGTTGTCTTCATATAGACTTTATATAGGTATAAGGCATATTCATGCGACATGAGACTCCACTCGTAAAGGCATTCACGGTTCAGCTTTTCTCGGTAATACTCGGTTTTCATCGGACGGTAAACATAACCCAAGCCGAACTACACGGTCCGTACGCTCTATTATTCCGTTATCGCTTACCATGTACAGGGTAATTTCTTCGCTCCTAATCTTTGTAGCGTGTTTTTGAATAAATTTATTATCTCTCACCAAAAAATATAATAAAATGCAATAATAGCCTTCTCAAAGCTTATTGATTGAAATCAGCATCTATAAAATGATAAAAAAAAAATTTTTTTATTATTACTGTACTACACTAGGATTTCAACATACTTACGCTTTGTTTTCACAGGTTTTATTAGACGTATAGGGCGCATATGTCTTTAATGTTAATGATAATAATTAAAAAAAAACAAGTGTCTACTCAAAAAAAATTCAAAATAATACTATTTAATCTAATCAAAAGTTCAGTGTAAGCAATGTTTATTATATATTAATATCAATATTAATTTTGTCGAGTTAAATGATTTTTAACGGTTTGCGTACTCTCGGTAATTTATTTCCATTTCATGTTTCCTTCTAGAAAATCCCTATTTAATTTTAATACACTGCGAGTCTCGCTCCGATCTACACAAAGAGCTAGTTAATATTAAATGCTAATAAATGGAAAACAAACGGTGGGTACATAATTTTAAAACCAATTTATTTTACCCGTGGCTTTCACGAAGTCGGTTTACTGAAGAAAACTGTAAATATTATTTCATTTACGAATAAAACACATTGAATTGAAAATTGCTTGAAGCTAGTTGTAAACGTCAAATTTAAAACGAAGCCCTAAAGACCGCGAAATTAAATTATTTGATTTTTCACTAGGATCTTTTAGAAATTGTTGAGAGGTGAAAAATCATGAAAATTATTCACTTGCAATTTAAAAAAATATATACTTAGTAGTTATTTATTAGGACTTCTAATGGAACTATAAAACCACCAACCACTTAGCCCAAGTGTTCCCATAATTTTACAACGTAAAACTTAGCCATAACAGAGCGTGGCTGTAGCCATGCTCAGCAGCGAAGAAGCATGGATGGCCATGGCCTCCTTCTGCGAGGAAGTTATCTCGCAGAAGGAGGCGGCGAAGAGGGTCTGAGAGCTGGACCCTCTTAGCGGTCCTCTCCGCCAAAGGAGGGTCGGTGGAAGGAGGCGGCCTTTGTCTGCCTCCTTCCACCTTCGTAGCCGGACCTGAGGGGGTGGGCCGGGGGCCCATCTCCTCATTGCACAGGTCCGGCTGACGAGGGGAGGTAGCTGGTTGTGTACCTAGTCTACCTCTCTATAAGGATGGAACCCGGCGGGCCTTCGCCGGGCTGACCGATGGGGCGACATGGTGATAGCCTCAGCACGATTCCTTGTCGCCCCAACCAAAAGCAGCGGCCTGTACACCGTGGGGTTTTAGTCCGTGCGAGTCGGACATAACCCACTCTCTCCCCCGAAAGGGTGGGTATCCATAAAGGATTTCCCCACATTAGCAAAAAAAAAGGGTATAAGCTTGAATTACCCATATCATGAATTTAGTAAGATAAGTAAAAGTTTTGCTCTCCGACAAGGAGATCCCAAAAGACATTATCGATTTACTGGGCAATAGATTCAAGCATATATTGACAGTAAAGTAGATCATTACTTGAACGATAGTGATTTGTAGACACGTTCCCCTATCAATACACCCGCTAAAAGTAAATAATTGACTGTGGACAGGATGCGCTTGCTTACATTTAAAATTAGAGCTTTAAATGGAAAAAATAAAATTAAAAAAAAAAGAATGTAAAATTACATATTTTGGATTAATTGAAATATGTACCTTTATTATCTATGCACTTTCGCCACTTAGTTCAGTGAATTCCATTGCTGAAATATTTGTGGGAGCGTCAGTCAATAAAATCTTTGAAGGCGGTTTGTACTATATTGAATTTTTTCTTTACAATAAAATTGTTCATACTTGTTACAGTTATATAGAGAGTTAATTTTAAAGCCTTTTTTAATTTAATTATAATGTTTTAATGAAAACGTTTTCAATTGCATTGAATATCTTGTTTTAAGCTAAAGAAGTTTTTTTTTTTCGAACAGACCTACACTGCCAGCCAATAAGGCCTTCACAGTTCCACCGGACTACTAAGGGGAGCGCTTAGGGCACTCACCCAATGATAAAGAAGTTACACTTCTTACGTGTATACATAAGTACACACATACGTTTTTTTTTACTTTATATGTCCCATAACGATGAATCAATATAATGAAAATAAATATAGTATTATAGTCACAATAACAGTTGGTTTTTTTTTTTGTTAAAAATTATCTTACATTTCAGTATATATAAAAGAGATACACACCTGAATTCGGTCCATATGTAATATTTATATTTAGTACCCAAATAAGAATTTATGGACCTCCGTTAATACAACCAACGGGCAATTTTACCAGAAACGTATGAAATTATAACGTTAAATATACGATAGGGTTGTTTTTATGTCTTGCGAAATAAATATTTTTACAGCGTAAAAGTAAACGGAAAATTCTGAAACCAAACCAATAAGTTCGGAGAAATCACCAGTTGTATTATTACAGATGTATTTATATAGCGTTCAAAGGCTAGAGATGTTCCTCTATGGCTTTGTCGCCTCGAGCTACGATTTAGTAGAATAATTTTCAAAATCAAAATCATTAAATCAAAAATACTTTATTCAGTTTAGGCCCTGAGACGGCGCTTATGAACGTCAAAGTTACTACCGGTTCGGAAAACAATCCAGTCATCGAGAAGAACCGGCAAGAAGCTCGATCTGGTTTATATATTCATTAAACATATTATAACTCATATTTATAAAAACACAGTTATAAATAATTACATTCAGTTTTGGTGGATGCACAGAGAGGGCGTCATTTCCAGACGTCACCATCGTTCACATATTGATCCACTCTGTAATTTATATAAACATTACTACTATGGTAATGGTATGGTGCTTGTTTTTTCTTTTTGTTAGACGTAACGTATTTATTTTTCAACTAAGTGTTACTCGCAATTTAGGTAAAGCGAACAAAATCAAACATAAATTTCCATTATAACCTAGGAACAAAAAATGAAATGTTATTTCATAACGGACACAAGCCCGGCACACACGAATCCGCGGGAGTGATTAAATTTTTAGAATACATCAAACACAGCGTTGCTATTTCTACTTTCCAATTAAAAGTTTTACGTAACAAAGCTCCACTTTGTCGTTCTCGCGATAACATGTATTTATTTGGTAGTAGCGTCGTTTTCTACGTATAATTGAAAATCCATACCTTACAGGTATATTCATGTTATTCATATACTTATGTATATCGAATAGTAGATTTTAATTTATTATAGAAGTTATAGTGTTAACCCGTTAGTGAGGTTGTAAATATAGAGAACCTGTATAACATCAACCCTACAATGCTTGGTATTGAAATTCTGCAGCTTATTTTTTCGAATATTTGTGTTGTTTATGTCCATTTGAGTAATGTCCCTTAGAAAATCAAAGTCCAATGTTAATAAAAACGAAAAGTGACCTCTTTGAGAATAATAAAAAAAAATCTAAATCAAATTATAGGGATTAAACATTAAAAAAAGTATAGTCAAAATTATAACCCCCTACTTTTTGAAGTCTATTTTTGCATAATAAACAGAATATATGGTTTTTATAAACCAAACAGACACATCTACGATATTTTCGAGGTGCCAGCGTTACTAGTCATTCGAAATCTGCAAACAGATTCGTACATTTAACCGGCGTTTGTTTCGTGTAAACATGAAAACGCTTGGCTTCGACATGCGGTAATGGGCAAACGTCCGGCTTTGTAACTACGTGTGTGTATCTACGAATCAGCACATGTAGGTATTTAGATATACCGTCGTCGCCTGTTGCGGGATCCATAAAACCCTTTATTAGGAACCGTGAAAGGGATCACGGAATGGGAAAAGGGCAAAAAATACTTTTCACTTCAAATACATTTTATTAACGGCAGATTTTTACAAAACAAAGTTAAAAAGGGTTAAAATAATAATTTAAAATGTTAAGTTTTTTAACTCAAACTATTTGACAATTAATCACGTCAAAAGACTATTTCTAAGCATTTATTGTCACGCCTTGCCAGTAAGATCGACTCGTATGCCGTCACGGAAAACGGTATGACGCTGTTTTATATAGTCACGCCCTACTATGTTATTGTTCTAGCGAGTGCGCGTGAGCGGTATACCCGACTATAGTATGATTGACAGACATATTTTTAATTATAAATGCTAATATTAACTTAAATGTTTCCCATTTTTTTGCGCGTAATTTCATTGTATAGTAACTTCTAATATAGTCATTGAAAATGTGGCCTATTTTATACCATTTCGATCTAAATTAAATACCAAATCCAAGTTACATATTTAACTGGACACAGATTGATACTATATTGTACAAAATACCTCCCATTATTTTTTAATTATAATAAGGATTCCTGTGGGTTAGTTATATTACTGGGCTAGTTATATTACTGGGCTAGTTATATACCGACACGGAATCTTTTGTAGCCCTTTCTAAAATACACAACGCCATAGTGCATTATTTTGGTCATTATTTTTTTCAAAAACTCAAGTAGAATTAATAATGTAAACAAAATAATAATGTTTATTACAATTCGTTACGGATCCCTTATTGAAGCATCGTAATAAAGTCCCTTGACACGCTTTTATATTTTTAAATATTCAACAGTGATTAAGTAAATTTCGATGTTGTCAGTTCGGATGGTAAATTTTTTATCAACTCGAGAGTTTTTTTTTATTAGACGGCCCATAAAGGAATTTTCCTCTCTGTATATTTCGTACATATATGAGCTGTAATTCCATAGATAAAATGCAATTTTCATTAAGTTACATTTATATAAACTGTAGAGGATAACTGAATAAAATATAATTATTTTTTTTAATTATATTGTTAACATTATAATGATCAATAGATCATTTATTTAAAGGTGAAGATGTCTCAGGACCTTTATTTTTTCGAACTGACTACACTGTTGACCTAGCAAAGCCTCCTCTACAGTTTCACCGGACTACTAAAGGGAGCGCTTAAGACACTCAACCGATTTTATATACGCAACCAGCTCAAGGGTGCACGGTGCGCCCCAGCTTAGACTATCGCCGAATAACCCGAGTCTAATTAAGCTAAGCTAACTATTATTTCATACATGTATGAGTTCGTGAAACATACACGTGTACCAAGCATGTATGTTTCACCAAATTATACATGTAACCCGTATCTGAAATGTCTCTGGACCAGTCAGATGTAAAGAATACTTTATGGATTTTATAGCTCATTTACTCAGAAAAATATCGACTATCTAACATGATGTTATTTATAATTCTTAAAAGCGAATTACTGAATATTATTAATCAGAAAGTAGGCTAACATATGGGGCTTTAATTAATTATAATTACATTGCAACCTTTGAATATAACTACTTAACTTTTATACATACTTTTTACTGATTTTAAGTTACCGTTCTGAACTTGTATCATTTACTACTTAACTTCTTTCGCAGATGTACCTATATAGCTTAGTTAATAGCCTGAAAATTTCTCTATCAGCCTGTAAAAGTTTTATTAAACACAATTGTAAAATTTCAGAAATTATCCCAAATCAACAATAGACTATAAGTGTAGTGTTAAAATCAAAAATTCTTTATTCAGCTTAGGCCCTGAGAAGTTACTTATATACATCAAAGCTACCACCGGATCGGAAAAGAAGCCAGTCATTGCGTAGAACCGACAAGAAACACGATCTGGTTTTTTCTTTTCATCGTATGTAATTTCACAAACATAGGTAGTTATATTCGTTTTAGGTGGATGCATAAAGGGGGGCGTCATTTCCAAACGTCACTGTCATTCACATTCGTACACACACTATAATAGCCTTTACACTTTAAAACTCGCTTGACATGGTGCTTGAACTCACTATCCGGCAAATCAGTAATGTGCTTTGGTACTGCTTTGGGAAAACCTTACACTATTTTACCTAAAAAAAACTCTTACTGGTCTTAGTGAGTCTGAAACATGGAATGATCAATTTATAATTGTTTCTGGTATTTCATTTATATCGGTCTTTTATTAAATCTAGATTATCTAAGTTTTTGCGGGCATACATTAGATTATCAATTATGCATTGGAAGAGCAGAGTTAAGGTAAGGAATTTCTGAAACAAAGCTTTTAATATCTTCCTCCGTTGTATCGATTTAAATTGTCTCATTTCAAAATACAATTGCAAACTCAAATCGATCAATATATCCTACGAGTCGTTGAAGAGTCTCTGAACCGTTGCCAACTAATTAGTCACAGAATTCGCGGCTACACGGTACGGTGTTTGCCAACTCCCAACGTCTCCTGATATACGTAGATTGGGTATATGAATGGTGTAAACAAATTTGTCTAACCGTTAACATGTAATTACATGTTAACATATATATGAATCAATGTAAATATAATTCGTGTTAAAAATATTTGCATATAAGTAGGGAAACTGGATAATTCTCTCAACGCAGGTTACTTCTACACGTGTACACGGTCGTCTCCTGACAAAGACGGGGCCCGGCGGCGCTGATTGACGCTGGGCCAACCGCTGGGGCGACACGATGAATACTCAAGAGATCTCGTGTCGCCCCGACAAAAGCGGTGGATGTACACCGTGGGGTTTTAGTGAGTAGGAGTCTCACACTACCCACCTTCTCCCTCGGGAGGTGGCGTATCCATGACAGATTTCCCCATGTTAAAAAAAAAAAAAAAAAGTTACTTCTACACACGCCGTCGCAATTTTGACGTTTCGACCTATACGAATAAATTACATTCAAGTGTCTGCTTGTGATATCAAAATAACAGTCCTTTACTGAATAAACATTGGAATGGATGTTATAATATATATGGTAATTACACCAACCAATTAAAATAGAAATTGTCTGTCAGTTTGTTGCGGTTAATCTCTGAAACCGTGGAACCTATTTTGACGAAATTTTCATTAGCAGATGGCTTATGTCGCAAGGAGTAACTTAGTCTACTTTTATTATATGAAAAATATAGGGTTCTGCCCAAATAAAGGAACTAAAAAAAACCCCCAGAGCAGCGCGTGAAGCACGCACACGTTTACACTGAACAAAATTTTTTCGTCAACATTCACACGGTCGAAGTGGCATGTAACAGTTAGAAGTCAACAACAATCACTTTTTAAAAAAAATGTGAACTTGTTTTAACATTCGCCACACTACATATATATGTCGGTCTATCTGTCTGAGATTGACAAACTCTAACACCGTTACATCTACTTTGTAATAGATAACATGGAGTATATTTACACATTCTCCATTTTGTTAAAAATCAACTCTACATTAAAACAAGAACAACTTACAATTAATAAAAAAAATGTTTGTGTGTGCTTATGGCAAGTGAAAAGTCCTTTATGAAAAGTTTGACCGCGCCCAAGACTGCTTAGCTTGACCTGACGAGAAAGGGTGTTTTCAATACTCTACCCGTCACAGTGTTTACCTCACCACATTTTGTCACACAAAAAGGTTGCGGATCAGAATTTCATGATTGTATTTTATAAAATAATCCATACACGCAAACTAACAGTGCATGTACAGTTCATATGTGGGTGTAAAATATAGTTATTTGGTTGCCACAATACAAGCAATACTTACCTTGAAAATCAATGTACTGTTATACCTGAACCGTGCACCCAATTATGCCGAACTTTCCCTAACACCACAAAACTATACCCTTTCCTACCTAGCACCTTTCCAAGTACTTAGCATCAGCACTTTTGCCTTTCCTCTGACTTTCCTTAATACCACCCATCAGTTCCTTCTCAGACTCGGTCCGTGACAGTCAGTCAGTGACTTATTAATCAGTATAATATAATTAATTGTGAACTTGTTTATACATTGTACATTACATTGTACGAGTACAATATACATTGTGTAATAAATCTTGTTTTTTTTTTAAAAGGGATTTTTAAATACCCGTATAACAGTACGCTGAGTGAAACTGCCTAAATTAATTAATAAATTTAGATAATCCTTTTAGATGCCTAACAATCTCTATCTATAGGTTAAATATGGAATACAACGTGATAAGACAAATATCCTTGCTTTACTATTGTTAAATTAAATAATTTACAATACAATAGATCTCTCATTATTACTGCTAACAGAGTACGTTCCGGACATATGCCTTTCAACAAGTTTGCTTTTGTCAAGAGGAAAACTGTGTCACCTTATTACATAACACGTGGCTCCATCGAAGGTTTGCAACACTTGTTGACAGAATGTGACCGGTAAACACGTTAACGTAAAACGTGTTATAAATCAGCTAAAATGAAATATATTACATCAGGGCATTTTCCATAGAATCTTGTCAGCATCTACAAGTGAAGAAGCCAAAAGTTTGGGAACCTTAGTACCAAGATAAAAGAGAGATATGAATTTGAACTATACGAGTATATAAAAAAATACAGATCATTTTGAAAGATATCTCTTACCAAAACATTGAATACATATTGTGAACAGGCTTTTCAAACTGAATTTGATTTGATACACGGCTATCGTACACCACTCCCGGATATTGAATTTCAACATTCATTTGCACAGATATCAATTATTGACTGCCTGATAAATATAGCGCAGAAGTTTGGATACATTTTTTAGTTTTTCATTTTTATTTATTTGTAAAAAACACATTTATAACATTACTAGCGGCCTGCACCGCTTTTTTACAGATAAAACATATTTATACGAATTCAAAAAACTCCCAAGAGATTCAGGGATATTATAAACTTATCCATTTTTTACGCTTTTAAATTTAAAGTTTTCTAAATCTCGTTACTTTTTCTTTCCTCGTAATTTTAAAAATGGAAAAATCGATCTAGTATTTGACATTGTGTATTTATGACCACGTGATAGAAGTGAAAACTTATAAATAAATTTATACAAATTAAATACAATGCAATGCATATTAAAGTTCATATAGATTTATCAATGCATACAATATGTTATAATTAAATACGCACAGTATATACACTTGAAGTATTATACTGATTATTTATATTATATATATATTAATTTATACATACATAGATAAAACTATAACATTATTACGACACGTACTCGTAATAATAGAAACATGCGATGCTCTCTCTTCTTGTCAGAGTTAAACGTAGTTGATGACGGCTGTAGCCGAGCAAACACGATTCCGACCCGAGCCGAGTGTAACGGTTAATTTTAATTCACTGTTCTACAAAAATTCTCTTTTCAAAAATAACCTATCATGAGTAAGATCTTTCTCTTACGTCATTTATAAGAATCAGCGAGTGTATAACTGACATGAACCTAGTTGTATGGGTTTTTAACTATAGCATCCATTGAAAAATCTTTATCTTTTAGCGACCGCTAATATAATATAGTAGGAGATGGTAGGGACATGCTAATTGCTTCCGACTGGTACGTTACCAAAATACATCAGGGTGTCACACCGGCAAAACCAACACTCTTAGACATGTCATATTCAGTCTGTACTACCGTTGTTAAGAAAATTTTTCCAAAAGATTATGCTTCGATTCTGTATAGTCAACAGTTTGGTTTCATGAAATAAAAATCTATTACTGACGCTTGTTAGGTTACAACAAATTCCCAAAGCGCATTACCGATTTGTCAGACGGTGGGTTAAATCATCATGTCAGCGGGTTCGAATGTCTAAAGGATCATTATAGGGTAGACCAATATGTGAACGACAGTGGTGACTGGAAATAACACCTTTCTCTGCGCAGCTGCAAAAAAAACAATATAACTATAATGTATTTCTTTTTTTTATATATATTATAGGAGGCGAACGAACAGGTGTGTCACCTGATGGTAAGTGGTCACCGCCGTCCATAGACACTAGCAACACCAGGGGAGTCGCAAGTGCGTTGCCGGCCTTTTAAATATGTGGGCCTCCGGCGCTCTCACTGACCGTACGAAACGCAACAGTGCAAGCACTGTTACTTCACGTCGGTTTTCTGTGAGAGGGCTACCCCGGGCGAGCCGACCCATTCATGCTGAAACTAGTAACGATATACTAAATGGAGTGTCTCGATGACTGGGTTATTTGTTCGAACCGATGTTAGTTTTGTTGTTTATAAGAGCCTCCTTAGATTCTTATATTTAATAAAGTACTTTGGTTTTTGATCTCTAGCAGTATGGTTGAATTGTCTGCACCTCACATTGTCATCATCGCATTAGACCTATTTTTCATTTAATGAAGCCAAAAGACAGAAAAAAGAAGTTTTCTCCGATATCGTAAGTTAATACAAGACAGAATTATACGAGTACTTCGAAACGTTCGTACTTCACGCAATTCATTCCTTTGTTAATCCGCCGAGGCGTTTTTAATTGTTTTTCTTTTCAAAGTAAATAAATTCTTAACGAATCAAGACACCTAATGAATTTGTCAGTCCGCCGCCCTTCGGACACTTTAATTGGGCTGTAGGAAGTTCGTAAAGACTTTTTTTTTATAGGGTGTATCGTCATCAAAATTTCGCCGTTCGCCAGAGGGTTTAAACTTTTATTAACGCAGTATCTCGAAGTATCATCACTGTTTGTTAATCTTATGGAAATCAATATATCACTATATAGTATAAAACAAAGTCGCTTTCTCTGTCCCTATATCCCTATGTGTGCTTAAATATTTAAAACTACGCAACGGATTTTGATGCGGTTTTTTTTAATAGATAGAGTGATTGAAGAGGAAGGTTTATATGTATAATAAGATATATTAAATAGTGGTGCAATACTGTTATTTTTGAGGTTACTCCAAATTTAACGAGTGCGGGCCACGGGCAGTAATGAATAAATCAAACTACTGGATCAATTTTAATCATTTTTTCAGTGAATGACATAGGCTATATATTTTATACCCGTGCGAAGCCGGAGCGGGCCGCTAGTATGTATATAAAAGTATAACTGCCGTGACATATCAACATAGTAAGGCGATGTAAATTTGCATGCGGTTTCCTATTTATATTTGTTCTCCGTCAGTCAACTACTCGGTTATCCTTTTATATACGTATATGTTGATATCGAAAAAAATTACTGTCAGAAAACGCGTGCAAAGCCGTGGAGATTTGCTAGTATATTATTAAAATGATTAGTTAAAGTAATAACCATGGGTTTTAGGTAATACTATTTTTTTTGGCCATATACTTCTTTTACTACTTACCAAAAAAACAATTAGAATGAAACATTTCAAACAAAAGCTACAGGCATCCTTTGCCAAACTTTTTAACCGTTCTGAATATGGTTTCGCGGGACACAAATGTAGTAGTATAAATACATATTACATAATAGGTATATAACATCGAGACAACTCGAGGGATAAATTAATGACAATGTTAGATACCTATAATAATATCGCTAGGTGGTAGAGCTACGCTAAAGCTATCACTGGTTTCAGCATGAATGGGTCGGCTCGTCCGGGGTAGTACCACCCGACACACAGAAAACCGACGTGAAGTAACAGTGCTTGCACTGTTGCGTTTCGTTCGGTCAGTGAGAGCGCCGGAGGCCCACATATATTAAAAGGCCGGCAACGCACTTGCGACTCCCCTGGTGTTGCTAGTGTCTATGGACGGCGGTGATCATTTACCATCAGGTGACACACCTGTTCGTTTGTCCCCTTTAATATATATATAAAAAAAATGAACATTTTAACTTTGTTTTGTATTAAACTCTTGACCGTATTATACACAAGCATGAAAGACTGACAACGAGGAATATAAGTATATGTCTTTGATGGATTTAATCAATAATTCCAATATATTCTTGATATTAAAGAATTGGGAATCACATCAACTGTAGAATTTAATGTATAATAAAGAGCAAACTTTATATAACCTGACGTATCACACACAGAGTAATATCATTCTTCCTATAACTGCCAACTCAATATAAAACAGTACCCTTAAGTTGAAATTGCAATTTTTTTTATATACTTTATAGGTTAGCGTTTGACCACAATCTCATCTGATGTTAAATGATGATGTGGTCTAAGATGGTAATCACGCTAAGCCCAGAAGCAGACTGGCTCTCAAGTGCAACTGCCGGAACACACCAACCGATGCTCGGCTACAGACTTTCAACTTTAGGGTGATAGCTAGCCAGGCGGACTTAGGCTTAGGAAGCTCCGAATGAGTTGCCAGGATTCGAACCTACGTCCTTCGACGCTATGCCCGAAGACACTACCAACTGAGCCATCATCGCTTCAAAAGTGAATTGAAAGTTGATGTAATAAACATAAATAGTACATCGACAATATGACTTTATCTTTCGAAATTCAATATTTCAGCAAACGTCCCTTTGTAATTCTCAACTGAACGATAATACCTATT
Organism: Antheraea assamensis; assembly: GCA_035772565.1. NCBI lineage: Eukaryota > Metazoa > Arthropoda > Insecta > Lepidoptera > Saturniidae > Antheraea > Antheraea assamensis. The sequence continues at coordinate 1,962,205 of JAQQSE010000060.1, forward strand.
ACTTTAATTAATATAAGTCCTCAATATCAAAGGCCTTTCAACGTTTAATACTTTCAAACTAATTTCCTATCGATTCGTTCACAAATATCTAAGCATTAATGTAAAAGGTTACCATTATGTTACGATTACTTGGAAGAGTAATTGGATTTTCCAACAACTACAGAGACCTCCGACGGTTAATTACGGCGATGAGTCCTCGGTTTTTAGAAATATTGCCAGGTGAACTGGTTTCGGATATTGTTTTTGGGTTTAAAGTTCTTCCCAATTAGAGACATGGGTCCTATGATCATAAATTATTGTTGCTTTTAAGAAGGTAACTAACTCCAACTGATAGCAAAACTTTGAATTTTGCCCACTAGACTCATTGAGAATTGTTAGAAAATTATAGATGTCCTTTGTCAGCTGTCAGATCTTTTTTATTGAAGCTCGACAGAGTCTACTATAGCTAATAGCCTGCATAGCCTCTTAGACCTCTTAGACCATATCATCATTTAATATCAGATGCGATTGTGGTCAAAAACGTTTACCTATAAAGTATAAAATAAAAAGAAATCCACAATCCCTCGCCCATCGTCGCTGCCATGTCACCTTGATCAAAAACAGCATCATGTTAAGTTTAAAGGACCCAATTTTATGAGCATGGACCAGAAGCGAACTCACCGACGGGAGACGATAATTTCACAGAACTGCCAAAATATGATTTAATGATTTTTTTTGCTCTTGCCGAGATGGAAGCGACAGTAAAACTGACGCTTCGCCGCAGCCTTGTGCATGTAGTTTTGTTGTGAAAATAATAAGAGACCCAATGGTTCAACTAACCTTCAGAACATTACTCAAAAAACAGACTATAAAATAAGCTACATTGAGGAAATTTATCAAATAAAAGTTACGGAACGATAAATACATTGTTACAAAATTTAATCTTTACTACGAGTAAATTTGGATACTAAAGTATTTTACAGTTTTCTTTAAACAAAATACCACTACTACGGCTTTAGAAAAATATTTTTCCTATTTCCAGTTTTCAGCGTAACCGATATAGTGATTGTCTAAAAATAGACGGACGCTTTTCCCATTCTGCATGTCCCAGCGGGTGAACTGAAACGAATTGCGAACATCCGAATCACACGTCATCTGAAACACTGCACAGTGCCACCGAATTGGAAATTAAATCGAGGTATTTACTACGCGATTTTTATTCTATGAATCGTCACTTTGTGGTATTACAAACAAGTTGCATTTCGCCAGCGCGCTAGCTGCATAATGTCGCATAATTATGCATGTTGCATATTACGTTGTGCGTTTGCGGTAGGGTTGAAGTTCTAACGACTGCACGATGTTTGTATTGAAAAGGCTACGCGGTTGAGTCGCATGCAGTAAAACTAAATTTGAATTACATAGCGTCGCGTACTTCACCACCCGCCATTTGCACCTTCGAGAACACTAAGAAGTAATAAGTTTAACTGTGTTTGAACTGTATCATAAGCACACAGTTAACATGCCGTTAACGAGTAGTTATTAGTAACTGAAAACCGACCGCAAACGGACTGCCCAGTCGGACGACAGCTACGATGCATTTATGCCAATTGCATCAAAACTGCAATATCGCACTTAGCTCGCATCCCAAATGTAACTCTAACAATAGCGTGAGTCGTATTGGAGCGCGAGTCGTATTGGAATTACATTAAAACAAAAATAATCTGTAATGTGAATATGGTTTGACCGGTACAGAAATTGATGTGGTGCAGCATCACGTAGTTGGCCAGTTACTGTAAAATGGATAGAACAAAAAGTTTTTCCATTAATCTTTCGCCTTATTCTATGTTTGTAGAAAAAACGACACAAAGCGCCCCCGACTCCGCAGGCAGGTGTCCCCGTCTAGGGCACCCGCTGTCTCCTCTCGCCCTTGACCCCCGCTTCTGATTTCAACAGAGGCCTTCGCTAGCCTGCCGGGTACCTCCCGTGCACCGGTAGCGCCCGCACCCGCACCTTACGTGCCCCCCGGTCCGCTCGGCCGCTTCAGACCCCTTGGGCTCCTAAACCCATGTCCCAAACCACGACACCGTCCGCTCCTGCGCCCTATGCGCCACCCCGGCCCTCGCGGACGCCTCAGGCCCCGTGGGTATCCAAGCCTACGTCGCAACCCCAATCCCAGCCTCAAAAGGTCAAGCCAGTCCAGGCTAACCTTTTCACCTTTTCCTTAGCCGGTATAGACTGGATAACGCAGCTCCTCATCTTCCATGAGATTCAGGAAATCGTCGCCTTCAATGCGATGATCAATAGCAATCAGAACCTCGGCTTGCTTAACGCTATCTCGAGCTTTCCTGGTATCGCGGCCACTCTACAGCGCCTCGCGCGCGCTCCAGTTAAATAATTTTACTCTAGATATAGATAGAATAAATCCGCGCATTTATGTCTATCTCTCCCTAATAGATCGCATCATATAGGTTTTAAACGCAATCCGGTTGATTGCATAGTTAAATAACGGCGCCGACACCGTATTAATTTGTAGTTCCGATCACCTCTTAAAAATTGCGTGTTTGCGCCCACGCTCACGACTCTTTCTGCTTGCGCCGCCGTAGGGAGGGTTTGATGATACGATCCCGCACACACGTCGCATCTCTCTCGTAGCATCTCGAGCCTAGGTCGTCCCTCGGAGTGGAGCCCTCGAGGTTGTTACTTGTGTGATACAGTTACTCACTTTAGTTTTACACTTACACAGATCACCTCACACACGTGCACACATAGGTACACATGGTGGTGGGCTGTTTTTTTGCCTTTTTCGGACTGAATTAGGTCACACAACGTAGTAGTCAGATACAAAATACACATATAGGTATTCGTGAAACATACATGGATTCACATGTATTTTTCACGAACTCATATGTGTATGAAATGGATAGATACCTTAGCTAGCTTAGTTAGATCGGGAAACTCGGCGACAGCTCGAGCCGAGGCACACCGTGTGCCCTTGTGATGGTTGCAATTAAAATAATCGGGTGAGTGCCTTAAGCGCTCCCCTTAGTAGTCCGGTGAAACTGTAGCGGCCTTGCCAGGCTAACAGTGTATGTCAGTTCGAAAAAAAAGAAACCTGCAGGAGATGGCTACAATTTTATATTGCCTTTTTTTGTAGTCTGCATTTTCGTATACCTAGATGCGAAAACTTATAAATTACTTTTTTTTTGTCTAAACATATAATTAAATGTTTTTTTTTAGCTGTAAGTTTCCCTAAGAGCTTAAAAATAAAATATGTAGTTAAAATTGTGTCATTTTAAATACATGGACGCATATATAAAGCGTACATATTATGTATACGCATATCTGTTGTATAAATTAAGACACGTATGTTGGCGTGTTAGCTCGTTAAGGATGGGTCCGAGTTGGCTCACTTGGATTGTCAAAATCGAATTCCCGTAATTTACATGCAACGCAACAGTCTAAACCGAGGTTCGGCGACTTTGGCACCCTTACCTTCTTACAAACCTGACTGAAGTTCTAAAGGCCCTTAAGGCCAACAGCGTGTAGTCAACAAATTGTCACATAAAATGACGTATTTATGTTAGGAAAAAGAATAGAAGATATATTGCAAGATCTATAAGAATTATATACAGAGAAGTTTGTAAAAGTTTTATCGTCTTTCACGTTTTTTATGATTGCTTTTATTTATATAAGAATATGCATTGTGAATTAACTTACTGTGAACAATTATCTGATGTAATTAAATCGTACTCCTGGGTGAATTTCATCTGTACGATTTTCATCCGAGTCTCATTTTGGTAAGAAAAAAGTGATAATAATTTTATTTTAATTTAATGAATTAATAATTGATTAAAATATCTACTATAATAATTTAAAAAAAAACCGTAAACGAGTTTAATAACATTACTTTGTGTGAGTGTATGTGTGTTCTTTTGATACATTGTGGACACATTATATTGTATACTATGCTTATACTCGTCGCTTATCAATATACATTTGTAAAAGGGGCTTAAAATTTAGGGGTAATTTGACTACCATGCTTTAAATGTTACTATATAATAACTGTTATACCCGTAATAACTGTTACAACTGTTATAACTATTATAACTGTTATATGTTATGTAATAAATAATCTGTGGCTAAGTAAAGATCCTTCAATATCTCAATCACAATTTCAATACAATCATTTTGTATTTTATTTTCGCTATATATGAGACGAGTCACCAATTTCTCTTTTTGTCCAGGGACGTTGGTCTATAAATACTACGGCGAAGAAGTATTCGAAGCAATCGCTATAATCCTCACAGATATCATAATTTTGATTATATCGAAGTTTATTAAAAAGAGAAATGTGTAACTTATAAAAACGCAGTAGTTCGCGGAAGAGAAATAGAGAAACACAATTCAAAATGATACTAGAAATTGCATATCCAACTGTACAAACAAACGCATCGAAGTTGCGCTGTGAAACTTTGATTGCGTACTCTCGCCCCTACACATATTAGTAATGCAATATTCCAACCGGCGCCTATGTATAAGAGTTTTGCTGTAAATACAAAAACAATTTATATACTTCTATCTTATCGTTACAGGAAAGGAGACATCTCTCTGTCTGTCTGTTCGATTGTGTGTTTATAACTTAAAAGTTACGAATGTATTCTCTGTACTGGAAATTCTGTCACATTAAGCAATATATATTTATCCTATCTGTTACCCGCGACTTCGATTGAATGGAATTTACCAAAACAATTTTGTTCAGTAAAAACTTGCGCGTGAGGCACACTGGACACTACATTCTGGATGCTAGGTATTCTGGACACCACTTCTTTGCTTTATTATATTTGCACAGTACCTTATTTTTTCATACACATCAATCAATCATTTGTAGGCGGTAGAGCTATGTTGTAGGTGGTAGAGCTATGCTGAAGCCATTACTGGTTTCAGCATGAATGGGTCGGCTCACCCGGGGTAGTACCACCCTCTCACAGAAAATCGACGTGAAGTAACAGTGCTTGCGCTGTTGCGTTTCGTTCGGTCAGTGAGAGCGCCGGAGGCCCACATATTTAAAAGGCCGGCAACGCACTTGCGACTCCCCTGGTGTTGCTAGTGTCTATGGATGCCGGTGATCACTTACCATCAGGTGACCCACCTGTTCGTTTGCCCCCTATGATATAAAAAAAAAATCAAATTTAAGTCTTATGTTTGTAATGTTAAAATAACAGCTTTGGTACGCACAGAAAGAAAAGATTAAAATTTTTGTCTATTTTCTTCGATCCGTGTCCGAAGGGGTTGGACCGCTTGCGACGGGAGTTTGATTGGGAGATAGCTGTTGTTATAAGGAGAAACTTAGGTAGCGGGGTTGTAAGTTTATTAAATTCGTGGATAAATTTGCGTACACGTAGCAAGGTAACAGAACAGGACATGAGGTACCCTTTATCTAAAAA